>CAUYON010091543.1:0-54657 GCA_963573935.1 Arctocebus calabarensis
TTTGTAGAAGGTGGAGATGCTGGTAACAGGGAAGACCAAATCAATAGGCTTATTAGAAGAATGAACTAAGGTGTCTGCCCTGATTGTTTTTGTAATCTGGTCAGTTAATAAACAGTGACTACTTTCAAATTGAAAAAAAAAGAAAACATTTCCACTCAGATCAGGAACCAGGCAAAGTTGACCACTGTCTCCACTGCTTTTTAACATTGTAATGGAAGTCTTAGCCATTGCAATTAGGAAAGAGAAGGCAATCAAGGGTATCCAAATAGGGTCAGAGGAAATCAAACTTTCACTTTTCACAGATGATATGATTATATGCCTGGAAAACCCCAGGGACTCAACCACAAAACTCTTAGAAGTGATCAAGGAATATAGCAGCGTCTCAGGCTACAAAATCAATACTCACAAATCAGTAGCATTCATATATACCAACAATAGTCAAGCAGAAAAAATAGTCAAGGACTCTATTCCCTTTACAGTAGTGACAAAGAAAATGAAATATCTGGGAGTTTATCTAACAAAGGACGTGAAAGATCTCTATAAAGAGAACTATGAAACTGAGAAAAGAAATAGCTAAAGATGTCAACAAATGGAAAAACATACCATGCTCATGGCTGGGAAGAATCAACATTGTTAAAATGTCCATACTACCCAAAGCAATCTACAGATTTAATGCAATCCCCATTAAAGCACCTCTGTCATACTTTAACTTCTCTTTCTAACCTTGTTCCATCACTAAAATAAAACCAAAAATTGGTTTTAAAAGTAGAAGAAAAATCTTAAAAATTAGTCAACCTCCAGTCAGTCATTCATGCAACTCTTTAGGAACTCAAAATTCACACCCATCCTTTAAACCACAAAGTATTTCGTTATAACTAAAATCAAGTGATAAAAGGATCACCATTCTTCCTTTTTAAACTGCTGAAGCTTACAAAAACTGAAGCAAGTGCTTCTTTTATCTTCCAAAGCTGAAAATAATGAGTAACATATACTGGCATTTTAGGTTTTATCACCACTTTCTCCAACCGTCAGTCCAGTTTTATGTGCTACTCTGGGCAATGGTCCAGTTAGACCCTCCCAAACCCTTCTCGTCTTTCACCTAGCGAGGATATGGGAGTGTGTAAGTCCTAAAAATTCGTATGGGACACCTTTAGATGTAAGAGGGCATCTTATGAGATCTTCAGAAACCTCACTCAGCCCCTTCACTGGTGGAAAGATCTGAGGGTTGGTCCAAATCCAGATGCTCTTCTGCTCTAATGCATGTGGGAAACCTTGAGGCTGCAACTGAGAGCCAGGAGTTTAAGGACACTGACACAGGGCCTCAGCCATGAAGACAATGGCCAGGCTCTCTGGCCACTATAGGGAAGTCTCTGTGGCCTGGCTGTGGAGCACCAGTATCTCCTCTTACATTATACTTCATATTGCAGAGACACCCTCTAGGCCCCTAAGCAGGCCAAGCTGTCCCCTCTGTGGGCCTCTGCTGCAGCATCCACCTGGCTGCTTTGCCTGCCTGCAGAGTCTGCCTACCACCATTTTCTCAAAATCCAGTTAGCCCCTCCCTAAAACCGCAAGTCACTCCCTGCTCTCTGTCACCCTGTACCTGTAGGCAGGATTCTACTGTTGCATCAGGGCACAATACAGGGTTTAAATGGAGCTGGGTGCACGACGACAGAGGGCTCTCTGTCCACACATCACTGTGTCCCAACATAAGGCACAGATCTGGCCATGGTTAGCCAACAGGAAACACTGAGCAGGCAGGTTACAGCTACCACCTTCTAAACACTTACGACCTAACAAGGACAATAGTAGAAAAGACAGCACTAGCCTGCCTGAGGTGGACAACCCAGTGAATGGTCCCCCCTGCGGCACAGAGTTGTCCTTTGCGGTGGCTCCTCTAGCCCCAATTTTCTTTAAAACTCAAGCTACACATGATAGACAGACCCAAGTTCTCAAAAACAAGCATTTACTGAGTAAAACAGTAAAATGAGCAGTTGCTGTTTTACTGTATTACTGGTATTTCTGTACCACACAGCACCTTTCTTAAAACTTCGTTTCTTTGTGTTTGTTACAAATAGTTACTTGGAGAAAAGCAGGAATTTCTTCATTTGGGATGGGTATAGAGAGAATAGATCAGCTCTACACCTGGCTTGGGCGCCAGCTCTATCGTGGACCAGGGAAGAGGAACTTCCATGACCCTGCCTAGAAGCCCAGAGGTGAACCATTCCAGGAAGTAGGACAGAACCCCTCGACTTGAGGATTAGGCCAGAGTTGCCAAGACAGGTGTCCACGTTGTTGATGAAATTCCCCCTTATTTGAACCAATTTATGTAAATCCATGGGGTTCTCTGACTTGAGAGCTGGGTTAGAGTAAAGGTCATGCTTCTTCAAAGGATGCTTAAAAGCAACTCTTCCCAGAGTTGTCAAACCTAGTCCTTAATACACATGGAGAAGGAGAAACGGAGTGAAATGGCCTGGCCCAATGACATCAGCTCTGAGCGTAGTGTGCCGCCCTCATCACAGCAGCACGTATCCCACCTGGGAAGCACGTCCCCCTGGAACGCACTCACCTGAAAGTGAGTGTGAACCGTGCTAGCAGTCGCACAGGTTCAGACAGCCATGTTATCTGTCCCCACCTTCTGCCCCCGCTCTCCAGAGAATTGTTACAACCCCTCCTACCTTTCTGAGGGGTTTTCAAGTTGCCTTCTCGAGGGCCAAATGCAGAAGGTAGAGAAGCCACGAGTGGAGGGGAGGGCTGCTGCACGTCAGAAGGCTGGCTGGGGTCCTTCATGCGGTTAACCACATTTTCAGACAGCTATGAAAG
The DNA here is from genome assembly GCA_963573935.1 of Arctocebus calabarensis. NCBI lineage: Eukaryota > Metazoa > Chordata > Mammalia > Primates > Lorisidae > Arctocebus > Arctocebus calabarensis. Next base: position 2,821 of record CAUYON010091543.1, read on the forward strand.
AGAGAGGAAGGGGAAAAGAGGAACAAGAAAAAGTTATGTCACCAAAACCGCTGAAAATTAAGACTCCCTTTTATTCATGCCCCAGATTTACTGAATATACTACTCCCCCCAGTAGTATATTTACTCTGAAAATAAAATTCTACTCAAAAACCTCTCCTGGTGACCCAGGGCCTACCCACCTGGAATTCCGAGCCCAGGGCTGCACCCCCCTACTGGCTCTGCGGCTTCACCTCCCACCACAGCCACACACACCCTGGACTCCATGGAGCCTGACTTCACTTTCCTCACCTCCTCCGAATGCACAGATGCTGCTCCCTCTGCGCCTCCTGTGCCCTTCCTCCCACCCATTCCATCTCCCAGTCCAGATCTTACCCTGACCAGATTGGTACCTCAGTGCCCCACTCTCCATGGAAACTTCCCTGATAGCACTTTTTTATCCTTTGCAAATACCATGATTTTTACAAACTGAACGTCCATGTCAACCTGCTGTTGAGTAAACCTACCACTGCCGGTTTTCCCACAGTACATGTGTACTTGGTGACTCTGACATATGGCTCTATACAGTTCTCACAGCGTATCAGACTTTTTCATTATTATTACATCTGTTATGGTGACTGTGATCAGTGATCGCTAATGTCACGATTATAATTTTTTGGGGTGCCACAAACCATGCCTATATAAGACAGTGAACTTAATTAACAAAGATGAATGTTGTATGTGTTCTGACTGCTACACTGACCAGCCATTCCTCATCTCCTTCCCTCTCCTCAAGCCTCCCTATTGCCTGAGACACAATATTAAAATTAGGCCAATTATAACCCTACAGTGGTCTCTAAGTGTTCAAGTGAAGAGTCATACATCTCTCACTTTAAATCAAAAGCTAGAAATGACTCAGCTAGGGGAGAAAGACAGGCCTAAAGCTAGGCCTCTTGTACCAGTTAGCCAACTTGTAAATTCAAAAGATAAGCTATTGAAGGAAGTTAAATGTGATAGCAAAGCAAAAGAGTCTCACTGCTGATACAGAAAAGATCAGACTGATCTGGATAGAAGACAAAACTAGCCTCAACATTTCCTTAAGCCAAACCCTAATGCAGAGAAAGGACCTGATTCTCTTCAATTCTATGGAGGCTGAGAGAGAAGAAGAAGCTGAAAAAGAAAATGTTTGAAGCTAGCAGAGGATCATTCACAAGGCTTAAGGAAAGAAGCCATCTTCATAACATAAAAGCACAAGGTGAAGCAGCAAGTGTTAATGCAGCTAGTTACCAGATCTGGCTTAGAGCACTGATGAAGGTGGCTACACTAAACGACAGATTTTCAGTGTAGACAAAATAGCTTTATATTTGAAGATGCTATCTAAGACTTTCATAGCTAGGGAAGAGAAAAGAATGCCTACCTTCAGAGCTTCAAAGGAGGCTAAAGCAGGAGGACTGTTTGGAGTCAGGCATTCAAGACCGGCTTAGGCAACACGGTGAGACCCCCATCTCTACGAAAAGTTAACAAACTAGCTGACTGTGGCAACACATGCCTGTCGTCCCAGCTACTCAGGAGGCAGAGGTGGGAGGATCACCTGAGCCCAGGAGTTAGAGGCTGCAGTGAGCTGTGATCACACCACTGCATTCCAGGCTGCGCCACGGAGTAGGGAAGCTTCAAAGGATGAACTGACTCTTTGTTAGTTTCAGCTGGTGACTTAAAGTTGAAGCCAATGCTCATTTACCATTCTGAAAATCTTAGGGCCCATACGAATTGTGCTAAATCTACTCTGCCTGTACTCTGGAGTGGAACAACAAAGCCTGGATGACAGCACATCTGTTCATAACACAGTTTACTGAATATTTTAAGCCCACTATTGAGACCTGTTGCTCAGAAAAAAAGATTCCTTTCAAAATATAACTTCTCACTAACAATCCAGCAGATAGTCTAAGAGCGCTGATGGAGAAGTGCAAGAGGATGACTGTTGTTTTTATGCCTAATACAATATCCATTCTGTAGCCACGACTCAAGGAGTAATTTTGACTTTCAAGTCTTATTATTTAAGAAGTACATTTCATAAGGCTTTGCCCTGATGGATCTGGGCAAAGTATACTGAAAACTTACTGAAAATGATTCACCATTCTAGATACCATTAAAAATATTAATGATTTACAGGACAAGGTCAAAACATTAACATTAAAAGGAGTTTAGAAGTTGATTTCAAACCTTTGAAAGACTCTGAGGGGTTCACCACTTCAGGGGAAGAAGTAAGTGCAAACAGAATCAGCAAGAGAACTAGAACTAGAAATGGAGTCTCAAGATGTGACTGAACTGCTGTGATCTCGTGAGCAAACTTGAACAATGAGAATTTGCTTCCTATGGATGAACAAACAAAATAATTTCTTGTGACGAATTTACTCCTGGTAAAGATGCTGAGAACACTCTTGAAATGACAACAAAGAATGTAGAAGATTAAAGATTACATAAACTTATTGGATAAAGCAACAACAGGGTGTAAGAAGACTGACTCCAATTTTGAAAGTTCTATTATGGGTAAAGAGCCATCCAACACATCCCATACTATTCAGAAATCTTTGAGGAAAGAGAGTCAATTGATGGGACAAACTTCACTGTTGTTTTATTTTAAGAAACTATATAGCCACCCTACCCTTCAGCAGCCACCACTCTGATCAGTCAGCAGCCATTAAGATCAAGGCAAGACCCTCACCAAGGGCTCATCGTTGTAGCCTTTTTTATTAACATTTTCCATTAAGGTATGTACATTGTTTTTTAGACAATGTTATTGCATACTTCATAGATATAATGTAAATGTAACATACATACACTGGGAACCCACAATGCTCCTGTCACTTGCTTTGATACTTGCCGTACTATATTGGTCTGAAACGGAAGGTTCAGTACTTGCTGTACTGGATTGGTCTGAATCTCCAAGGTCTGCTTGTGTCATTTCTCCCTGTCCTTTAAACCCCCATGATAACGCACGTGCCTCTCAGGAAGTACCATACCTCCTGCCTGTCCATCCTGAAGGTGCGTCAGTGCTCAGAAGGTCAGGGCTGCATCTCCCTCACCTCCACCTCCACTGCCACATACGGAGCAAAAGTGAAAACCCTGCTTGACTCATTCCACCTTCCCCTAATGAAGACTGGATACCAAAACTTTCATTCACTTTAGAGGAAGTGAAATAGGCCTACGGGTGTCATAAAACAGTTCACTGAGATGAAATAGCAAGCTAGGGATAAATCCAGGATAAAGGCCCCTAAGAGTTCACTTTAGTAAATATTTATTAAGTGTCTAATATGTGCCAGGCATCACAAAGCACAGCTGAGGGGGAGACATTAAAAACGACTTTAAGACAAAAGGCACAATACCAATTCTACTTTCAGATCTCTAACCATGAAAAGTACTCCCCCAAGTACACAGAGACATGTGTAAGAACACTCACTGTGACAATGGAGAGAATTAGGGGGAAAAAATTAGGAAAAACATAAACATCCAACAACAGAGAACTGGTTAGAGAAACCATGCATGTACATTCTATGAAATATTACGGAACCACTAAAGAAGCATGAGGGAGCATGTACATACCATCATGGGATATGTTGCTGAGTGTTTAAAAACCCACAGAACTCTCTGTATATCTCAATGCAGATAAACATAGCTGAATTTGAATATATGAATACCCACACATAAGCACATTTGCAAGTACAAATGTGTTTGAATTTTCAAAGACATGGTCTGACAATTAAGTTCATAAACTCATCCTAGAAAAAGTGCTCCACACCTTATTGCTAAACATCACTCCAGTCACCTTCGGAGTGCCCCCCTTGGGAAGCTCTGCACTGATGCCAGCCCCTAGACCACCTTCAAGGCAGTTCTGGAACCTTTCTTCTGGAAAGGCTATCAGAGCTGTCATCATACGGCACACACAGACATGAGACAATAATGAACACCACTCAGCAAGACACAATACTCTGATATCCCAAGAGTGTAAACCTTACTGTGCTGTTTGTATAGTGTAGCCAACACAAGTGCCTGGTGGCAAATTCACAAACTTTATCATCAGAGTTCATACAACACAATCGATTTTCAACAGGGTGCCAAGATAATTCAATGGGGAAAGAAAAGCCTCTTCCGCAAATGGCACTGGGACAACCAGGTATCCCTTTGCAGAAGAATGCAGTTGAATTCTATCTTATACTACATATTAAAAACTAAATCAAAATGGATCAAAGACCTAAATCAGGGGTTGTCCAACCTGCAGCTCCGGGGCCGCACACATGCTGGCTTTTTGAGGATTTCTTTTGCTTATCTTTGGTGTCAGATATCACAAGAAGTATGCACAGTTTTTATTTTTTTTTTTTTTTTGGCTCTCAGCTTTCATTGGAGTTGGTGTATTTAATGTGTGACCCAAGACAACTCTTATTCTTGCAATGTGAAGAGGACAAAAAAAAAATTAGACAACCCTGAAATGTAAACACTAAAAAAATAAAACTCTCAGAAGAAAACAGGGGTAAAGCATTATGACCTGGGCTTTGGTAATGAATTATTTGATGAGCAATGAAGAAATAACAGACATACTGGACTTCCCCTTTCTAGTGGGGAGAGAGCCAATTGTTGGAAATTTACCAGCACATCACTGAACATTGCCCCCACCTCAGAGTAGACCACGGGAATGTACCGTCTTGTAAGGGATGGAGACACAGGGCATGTGTCCTGAGGGAGGTCAGCAGTAAGGACCGAATGTTAGTGGTCCTGGGATCAATGAGGGAGTGGGCAAGGCATCGATGACATATGTGACTGGCATAAAAGAGACAGTCACAGCTGGCAACATCCTAATTTGCACCTTGCAAAAGGGCCATATGATGAAGAGTAGGCCCTAACACATGCAGAGATGGCTCCAGGAGTGCAGCCCACGCAGAGGCTGGAGGAAGCAGCCTGGCCAAGGGAAAACAAACAAGGGCATGGTAAGGACAACACATTCTCCTTCACCAATGGGTGCTTATTAAGCACCCATGATCTGATAGTAACGTTCTGGAAACAGCAGGTAATAGCAGTGAAGAATACAGTCACTGCTTCCATGGAGCTCACCTTCTAATGGGGGGTAAGAAACAATAAGCAAGCTAACAAATCACCCCACTTACCCTACTTCATCTACTCTAAGATACCATAAACTGTAAATCACACCATCATTTTATACTGCCTGATGAAAGGCAAAACACCCAAACGAAATTAACATTCCACCCTTTATGTGACTTCTCCATTTCAGAAATGTTTTTATATATCTGAAAAAAAAATCAATGAAGTGCATTAGTGATAATGATTAGTGCAATGAATGAAGAAATGATAGCATTAAAGTGATGGGCATGCAGGGTCAGGGCAGGGAGCACAGAAAGCCACACAGCTGGAGAGGCTGCTTAGCAGTGACGCTCATGTCAAGACGCCACCTTTGGCCAAGAAGCCCCAGCCACACTTACATGTTGCGATCTGGTACCAGCAGAAGGGAGAAGAAGTGAAACATCTCCAAGAAGGACTGGGTCTGGCAAGCCCCAGACAGGACAGGAAGGCAAGAGGAACGCGAACAAAAAGAAGAGGACCAGATGATTGGGCCGGAGGGGCAGGCAAAGAAAAGACAGTGCAAGCCCTGACAGACCAAGATAAGAAGTTCAAATCTGATCCCAGGGCAAGAGGAAGCCACGATGGGTGTTCTGCACAGGCGACTAGAGGTTCTGATTTATTAGTCCCGGCCCAGGGGGCATGAATAGAATCTTAATGCTTGGTAAGTAAAGGGTTAAGAATAACACTGGCAAGATTCTTGTTGGCGGTGAGAAATTTGTAATATTTTTTAATGTTACCATAAAATACAGCAAGTAATATTTTTAATCAACAAATATACATACACACACAGTAGTCATGCGAGAATAAACACCATCTGGGCAGTGCTCCCTGTACCAACAGAACCAGAATGGAGGCCTCCAGAGCCAGACGAGCCGAGTACTTGATGCCAGAGGCCCATTGGTCACTGTTACATCAGAGATGGCCAGAGAGGGTCCAGCATGGTCAGCAGACAGAAGACAAAATCCAGAGCAGGGCAGCTAAGTGGAGCTCAGCCTGCTTTGTAGCTGTGAAACCCTGACCCAGTCCTTGAGCTTCCCTGAGCTTCACTTTCATGACCTGTGAAACGAAGGCCCCCTCTCAGGCTGGCCTGGCTGCAACACAGCTCAGGAATTATGTGCTCTTTAGTTCAGACCAGGCTGGGTTTGAATTCCAACTAAGCTGCTTACTAGCTTTGTGGCCTTGGGCAGGGGACTTCTTATCTCTAAGTCAGTTTCTTCATCTGTGAAATGGAAATAATTAATGGCACAGACTGTGGGGCTATTGCGAGGATTAAACAAAGCAATCTACAGAAAGCAGTTGGCACAAGGAAAACAATTGATATTAGCTATTAAGTGAAACCACAGAGCACTATCCAAATATGAATAATAATCCATATCAGGCACATGCTGGAGTATGAAAATATGTGGTTGATGAACAATGACAAGTTAGAATGTGCCATGAACTAAACTAAGCACTGTTCCAAGTGTCTTCCACGTAGCTTTGTGTCCTTGAGAAAGTCTCTTCCCTTGTCCATGACGGCCACAAAACTAAACTGGGCAGATTCTTTCATGCCCTCACTTTGGAGGGATGCCAAGGAGAGGGGCCTTTTCCTTGTCCCCATCATGGCATACTTGGCTGGCCCCTCCACACATCTCCAGCCCTCAGCCCTTAGCCCTCCCCTGTGAGCTCCAGAGCCACAGGTGAGAAGGCATGCACCACGGGCAGGCCACAAGAGCCAAAAGCAGAGGCAAGGACAGGCCACAGAGAGGCCTGCACCTCGATCTAAGCTGCTTACACACAGAGACTTCACCATTTCCATCCCAGCAAATGTATCTGGAACCCACATCTCACTTCCTTCCAAGGATCACCATTCCATGACTTTCCCAAAATTCTACCCTCACCCAAAAGCAACTATGAGTTTAGAGACAAGCTCCCAAACAGAGGGCTACAGGTTTCTTTATTAAACCATACATACACGTCTATTAGTAAGTCATGTGGCCACCCCACAACTAACAAGGGTTGAGGAGGAAGAAAAATACTGCTTGTAAAGACTCAAGTATATATTGTCAGTAACTGAATGGAAGGACAATGACAAGGATGAGCAGGACAGAAGATGAGCCTCACGGCAGCCGTGAGCCTTCAGTCAGCACTCACTACCTACAGACCATCGCATTAATCCTGCAGCACCACACTCACCTTCCAGCGAAGAAGACCAAAGGTTAAAGAGCTTGCCGCAGGCCCTGCAGCCAACAGGAGGCCAGCCTGACAGCAGGGCCCCTGCACTTAACCACTGTGCTGCTCTGCTCCAAGGGCCACAGGACATTACCCCAACAAAAATATGGGAAGGCACACTTGCTAAGCAGCCCTCATGGGCTAGAACAGCCCCTAAAAAAGGACAGTCACTCACCACAGAAGTTAAAGCAGTAAAGAGCAAAGGGGTTGTGACTACTAAGAGACAGCCAGGGGACACCAACTGAGTCCCAGTAGGCTCAACCCCAAAGGGGCACTTCATGCATTTCCCTGACTACCCTGTCTGAAACTGGCAAGCACCTGCCCCGTCACCCGCCGTTTCCTCTCCTTACTCTCTACACAGAACTTACTACCTTCAGACACATGTAAGGCGTGGAAGGGAGGGAGCTGGTTGAAGTCTGAGCTTCACTCTGAAAAAGGCCTGAAGAGCAGCTAGGGTTCCACCCACTGCAGGCCTCGAACAGCAAGTCAAGGAGGCTGGAATTTATTCTCTAATCATTGGAAGTCACTGATGATTTCTGGACAGGGACTCAGATCAGGACAGTCTGGCAAAGGAGGAAGAAGGGCTAAGATGATAAAGACGCTAGAGGCAGGATCCCCACCACAAACAGTGCACATCAGAAGTAAGAAAGCCAAAAAGTGGACCAGCTACAGGAGTGAAGGAGAGCAAATAGCTACAAAAGACAAGAAGGAAGTAAAATAAACTTAAGACCAGGCATCTGACTTAATGCACAAGCAAGAGAAAGATGATATATACAACATGATCTCATTTGTACTATAAAAAAAGAATGAGTATGCTTATATATAAGCTTGGAAAAAGTCTGAAAAGATTCATATGAAATTGTGAACAGTTGGCATTTAAAAATAAGATATAGTCTGCAGGAAGAAAAAGTCTTAAAGTAATAGATGAAAGACGGCAGCAAGGCCCTAAGCCTGGCTTGCTTGAAAGAGGGAGAAGCCAAGAACTCCAAGTTCCCTGCCCATCGTCCATCCACTGGGCTGCTGCACAGGGAGCTGCAAGAAGCCTCATCTGGAGAAAGAAACCAGGGACACCTCACACCCCACCCCGACACAGGGGCAAACCAGAGAAGGATGTCATTTCTCCACACTCCAGAAGGGGGCAACAGAGCCCATGGCTGGAGCTGAGAAACTGCCCCAGAATGATGACAAGGCTGCCTACTAAAGACTGATGCCAAGACCACGTGTCTACTGTTCCGGAGCATTCTTCACAGGCGAGGCTCCAGGTTACGTGCATTCCCTGTACAGATGAAGAAACTGGAGTCAGGAAGGTTGAACCACTCACCTAAGATCACAGACACTGTAAGTGCTAGAGCCAAGACTCACCTCCAAACCCAGGGCACTTCACAGTGGCTTCCCTATAAGTCAAGGCCATAACACAGAGCGACTCCAAGATGACCAAAAACAAGTGTCATGTCATGGAAGAGCTAACTCTGAAAAAATAAAATAATTTTCAACCTCCATTCCTGAAGTCCTAGGAGATTGGACGGGGGAGCATCTACATATGTAAAATGACCTGCCAAAACTAATTGAGCGTCAATATGAAACTCACAGCTTTTCCACTTTAAAATGTTACCACCTAGAGAAAACCAAGGAGGCATTTTTCTAAAAATTATCCTTTGCACTGAAGGTTCTCAAATAAGAGTTCGAGGTGAAGCATCAGCCTGTGCACAGGCAGGGACAGCGTCTAAGGCTGGAGGAGGCACAGTGCAGAGGAGCAGCCTGCCTGAGGCCGTATGTGAGTCAGCGGCTGGGCCAGGCCTTCATGGCAGCACTCGTCCACTCGATGCAGCGTTCTCTGAGGCCCAGTGGATGCCAGGTATTGTGCCCAATGCCAGAAAACTAGGGGATTAACCAGTTCCCTACTCTCTCCCAGCCCAGGCCTACAGAATACAGCTAGGGTGGTTTAGGGTTGGCCAACTACCAGGCCAGCACTAAAGAGGCCAACTTCCAGAAGAAAAGGCTTTCGGGAGTTTTGGTCAATGGCTGCTGGTGCCGGACACCCCATTCCCTACAGAAGCAATACCCAATCTTATGATTCTAAAGATTCCTCTCCTTGCGTAAAGCTATTTGCCTTGGAGGTTTTGTCACCCTAGTCCTTCAGTTTTGTATAATCTGAAATTAGATTCCCGGCTGCTCACCACAGATTTAAACTCCAGAATGTCAGAACAAGAAGAGACCTTGGAGACCTTCTACACCAACCATGGTAAACACAAATGCCCACAGGACCTGACAAAGTAAAAAAAAAAAAAAAAAAAAAGTGCAGGGAAAACACCAATGGTGGTGGGGGTGAGAGCACATACACCCCCCCCCAGAGGAAAGCCACTCAGAACTTCAGCAAAGTGTTGCCCATGAGACTGGATAGACTCAATTTTTTTCTAAAAAAAGCTAAAACTCAATTTTTAAATGATGGCAATCAATTAATATAATAAAGTTTCTGGACTCTTGGTTTAGGACAAGAATGAGCCAGTGGTTTAAAATTTTGTCCAGCAAGTACTTTACCCATTGTGCCAGGCTCTGAGCTAGGAGCTTGGGGAGCAGAGATGAGTAAGCTGTGGCTCCTGCTCAGGGAGCAAGCAACAGGGAAGAAGCATGTAATAAATCCTGCCAGCCCAGGGAAGGATGCGCTGGGAGTGTGCACAGAGTCTAGAGAAGGCACAGTGGAAGGCTACCTCCAAAAGCCAACACCTGCACTTGATCCTGAGGATGAAAAGGGATTCAGTCAAAGGAGGAAGAGGAGAACAGAAATATAGGCACAGGAGCAGGAAGCAGCTTAAAGTGGAGCAGCAGCAAATGTCCCCTGCTGGGACACGAAGTGGAGGCAGGAAACAGCACCCAAATATGGAGGCTTCATGAGCCAGGCTCAGGGACGTGCCTCTCTAATCTAGAGACAAGGGTCTTTTTGTAAGAAAGGCATGCAAAGATGTGACATTAATTAGTCTCCATTCTGAACAGTCACTGTGGCCCAAGAAGCTTGTCATGGGGCTGCCTCAGTGAACAGGACTGCCAAAAAAAAAGTACGGTGGAAGGGAGATATGCTTTTTCCCTGTACCCCTCCTTTTGAACTGGATGAATTGAATGACTATTTGCCAAAAACCTGCTCACAAGGAAAATTTTTTAAAAAATTACATAAGGGACTTGAGCATCTGAGGACCTTGGTATCTGCAGGGACCCCGGAACCAATCCCCCATGGATGCCTAGGGATGACAATATGGGAAATGTCCAGAAAAGGCAAATTCTATAGACAGAACTGGTGCTTACCTGGGGCTGGGAGTGGGAATGGGGAACGGGGAATGACCACAAATAAGGTATCTTTTTAGGTCTTTGGGGGGGGGGGGTGGTGGTAAAAAGATATTTTACTTTTGTGATACCAGATAACAATATTTGGTCAGAGTAAATAACTGCATTTAAATAAGTTTAAAGTCTTCATATTGTTCAGGAAAAGGGTTACGATACTGATTTTTGTTTCCTTTTGTAATTTCAGAATATTACGGAGATATGAACATGTTGCTTACATGGATTGCTTTTGTGCAATTTGAGTCAAAGTCATAAGTGTGCACGTCACCAAGAGAGTATGCCCTATACCTATTAGGTGTAAATTCACCCATCCCCTTCTCTCCCTCCCATCTGCTGGTTTCTGTTAAGTTTTACTACCATTATGTGCATGTGAGTGTTGATAGATTAGTTCCACTTTAATACTGAGTTTATGTTGTGTTTGTTTTTCCATTCCTGCAATACTCTGCTTAGAAGAATGGTCTCCAGTTCCATCCAGGTTGTTTCTAAAGGTATCAGTTCAGGCTCAGCACCCATAGCTCAGTGGGTAGGGCAACGGCCACATACACCAGGGCGGGCAGATTCAAACCTCGGCCCCAGTCTACTAAACAATAATGACTACAACAGTGTGGAAGTGTTCCCTTCTCTCCACATCCATGCCAACATCTGTAGCTTCAGCCTTTAAGCCCTAACTAAATATCTAAATCTGGAACTGCAAAAAAATAGCGTAAATGTTCCTCTCTCTCCATGATTTTACTTGCGCACTTACATATAATTTTATCACCATTTCTCTTTATGAATCAAATGCATGAAGGAGACATTGAAATGTTCCCAAATAGGCCACAATGGATATGACCAATAACACTAACTTTTCTTGGAAACAAATAATATAAACCTCTTTAATATTCTATTTCATCATGGGAACAGACACCTTCTATCTTCCTTAGGGGAAGAGTGTAGATAATGGAGATGGGGGAAAAAGCAGAGTTGGCCACAAAAAGTCAACTCTGCCCACTTAGGAAAATGTCTCCATTCCAGGAGCCTTGCTGACCTCCTCATTTGGGTCGACCACTTTACGATGATTTCATCAGATCTCCAATTGTTAGATGAGAGGAGCCCTTCCAAATGCGCACGACAGGAGGTGGCTGTGGTAGGACAGGCTGTTCCCCAAAGCCGTGTGATTATCTAACCATTTTCCCACTTCTGTGGGCCGCCTGGTTACAGCTTCTCTGATTACTTCCTTCTCCACATTTTTTTTTATTTTGAATTCTTTTAGCTAAAAGTTAGCTTCATATTTTAAAGTCTCCGAACTCTGATTACTTAAATGAATTAAGTGGCTTCAATATCTCCAATCTCATTCTGTGCTGTGCCAAATTCATTAATAAATTAAACATAATTCCGCTTGCTTTTGTATAATGGAGTTTTTGCTGGAGGTGCTGTAATTGGAAGAACACTACCAATTGCTAGTTATTTAATCTAGTAACTTATACAGATTTTTTTTTAGTGCATATAATAGAAAACCAATTAGCATTAGCTGGGAGATTTATTTCTCAGCTCACTTTTAGATGCAAATAATTAAACACAGCTACCTGAAATAACTGGTAATGAGCTGAAACTAGATGAAAATATAAGCTATTAATTGACTCATCAACTCATCTGGTATAAGCTGTTCAGTTAACATATTTATATGAATTTGAAAAAAATAAAAAGAAATTGTCTAGAGGCTGAGGATGGGCAGTGGTCACAGCCATAAGTAAGACACTTTCATTTTTCTCTTTCAACATAAACTTTGTGAATAGTTTTAGCTCAAAATATCTAAAATTCAAAAATAGACTTTGATAAAGGGTGGCATGTGCTAGAAGCTTGTGCTGAAACAATGCAGGGAGATTTTGTCAGGCCATGCAATTTTATCACAAAAGCCCGTGTCTTGCAAAGGAGGGCAGGTTTCCATGTTTGTCTTTCGGTCAGCTCTTTGCTTTGTTGATTGATTCCCTGTAATGCTGTTGTCAGTATTTTATCAATAGTCAGATAGATCTCATGACTGGCATTTTGCCTTTTTAAAACCATCCCCTTTGCCATTACAGAGAATTGAAACTTCAAAGCCAGCTGGAAATGGCTGGTAGACTTGTAATTATTATTTATGAATTCATCAGAAAGAAATACTGACTTCCAATTAAAGCCAGAAAATTACTCCTGGAGTAAATTGATAAAGGTCAGTTTATCTGAAAAAAAAAAAAAAAACTTCTCTGTGTGTCTATGTGTTATTACTATTATAAATATGGTAGCATTCAACCTATTTGTAAGAATAAGTGAAGATAACTAAATGCCGTATTAGTTCTTGCTTTTGGTATTGAATTTCAATGAAACTTTTCTATTGCTTCTGGTATTTTTCTCTTCTGAGGCTGGGGAAAAGATGCTCTGTATTGAAAAACAATTAGAATGTACCATTTTTTCTCCTTAACAAAAGTAATTTGTGTATTTTTGGTTTAGGGGAATTCAAATGATATGAATCCTTTGCAATCCTATTTTATAACAAAAGAGAAAGTCTTTCACCAATTAGAGGAAATTCTGGGGGAAATGCTGGTCTGTTTTGGATTAGAAAACTCAAAGTAAATCAAAATACTGCAATAATCAAAAGAAATAATCAAAGAAACGGCCTCACTTGAGGTTTTGGCACAGTGAATAGGTATTTAAATATTTAACAACTCTTTTTATCTTTACCTGTTCACAAGTCACAAACAGGGAATTGGAATGAAATAAAAAAGCTGCCTGATGACTTTGAAATGAAAGTAGGTATTTTGCCTGGGTCGTGAATAACTTCCCTTCCGTCTGGCAGAAGGTTTTTGCTCTCAGTTTTCCTGGGGTTAAATTAATTATGTGCCTAAGGAGGTGTTTATCAGGCTGCACTGATGCTAGGTATACACACACTCCTATTTTCAGATTATTGATCAGGTTTTGAAATCTATCAACCCTGAAAAATATCTTGGAGGTGGTTTCTGGAATCTTGTTGTTAATTATATTTAATAAGAAATGTTACATAAAAATCTTTCTAAATTAAGCATTTAAGGTAGATGTTCTTAACTAGGGCGCTTCTATCTGAAGGCATTTGGGTTGTCACAAATGGGGAGTGGGAGGGGGCTTCTGGCATCTAGTGGGTAGAGGCCACTGGGTGAGAATAGTCCCCAATGACAATGAATAATTTGCCCATGCATATTAATAGTGCAGAGTTCGAGAAACCTTAATTTAGAGAAATATGATAAAATGTTATTCAAAGGTAATTGCGGTAACACTCCAACTTCACACTGAGAAGAAAAAAAATGAAATAATAATCAGATGCTTTTTTCACTCATTAGAACAGCACAAAGTCAAAGGAAGTGATAACACTCAGTTCTGGAAAAAATAGTTTTGACAAATAAGTAGATTTATCAGTGAGTGTGATCCTGTAATACACATTTACCTACTACAAATAGAACTTTCCTTTCACTCAGCAATCTCCTGTTTGAAAATATAGTATTGGTATGCGAAAATCCAGCTTTGTTGTTGTGCTTAAAAATACTGGGGAAAAAACTTGCATTTTAGTAAATTAGGGAATAAGTTCTGGAACATTTATAACATGGATTATTATGCATTTATTAAAAAATGAGCCAGACCCATATCTAAGGACCATGATTGGATATCTGTGAGGCTTTATTGGGTGAAAAAAATGAGTTTCGTAGTAACATGAATTATTTTAGCTTATTTTTATAAAATACCTTCTATATGTATGTGTATATACTATTCCGTTTTTTTTAATGAGTGTGTAAATGACTAGCAGATTAATTTTGTTACTTCATTGGACGAGATAAGAACGAAGATGGCTGGCAGCTAACAATTAACTTCTCTCTCTCTCTTTTTTTTTTTTTTGCATGGGGTTGGGTTTGAACCTGTCACTTCCGGTGTATGGGGCTGCTGCCCTACACCTTGAGCCACAGGCGCCGCCCACTTTTCTCTTTTTTTCCTTTCATTTCCTTTCCTTTTTTATTGTTTGCGATTTATTGAGGGTACAAAGAATTAGGTTACATTGATTGCATTTGTTAGACAAAGTCCCTCTTAGAATTGTGTCCCACCTCCTAGAGCTGTGCCAGGCACTGTGATCCCCCAAACCCTCTGTTTTTACTTTTTACAGTAAGAATATATTCTCTTGATAATATACAAACAGCATACCAAAGAAAACCTTTTAAAAAGCTCCTTTCACTCTTTAGCACTATCGTGTGTTTAGCAACACTGTCTTGTGGACCTCACGGAAATTCACAGCTTGCTTATTGTGAATAACAACAAGAAGGGAACTTAGGTTTGTTTTAGGTTTTGGTCTTTTAAACTTAATGTATTATGAAGTGAGTATCTAGGTATACTTGTTTTTTGTATACATGGCACATATTTTATTCTGTTGCTTGTAATATATATGGTACCGACTCCATATTATAAAAACTATTAGGATGCTATTGGTACCTGCAGAGAGCTCTCAGTAGCCCTTGAGAGCTGCCCAGGGACTTTATGGGAAAGGAAAGGATGTTGTTGTCCTTGATGTCAACCTCAGTGGTTAGGAACCCTTCCGGAATCTGTTATTTTCTCTGTGTTATGGATGGTTTCAGTATCTTCGTAGCGTAGAAGTTGTGGAAGGTGCAACTTGATTTTTTTTTCACACATTTTGAGAAGAATGGTGAGATTCTTTTTTTTTTCTTGAAAATTACATGTGAACGCTTTGATGCATAAAGTATCGTTAAAATATGGCATTGGCTACTATCAGCAAAGGGAAAAAATGAGAAAATGTAAGGGTCAGCACCCTCTTCAGATTTTAATTAGGATGAGTATAGGAGAAACTGTAACAGGGAAGTGGCAACCGATCCTGTTACCCTGTCCCCAACCTTCTCCACAAAGTCATCCAATGTTATGAAGTACATAAGTCTCTGACCTTACTCCACTCAGTTTATACATATTGACTATTTTAATTTTCATGACAACCTAATGAGATGCATGCTATTTTTAATCATCATTTTATATTATATAAGAAAAAATAGACACAGAGAGATTAGACAACTTGCCCAAGGTCACATAGCTACTCTACGACAGCCAGAATTTCAGCCAAGGAAAAAATGACTCCATGGATGATGAAAGTAGAGTGAAAATTCAAGGCAATGAAAATTGACGCATCTCCTTATTTTCTTCAAACCATGATTGAAACAAACAAACAAAAAGCCCAGTGCATTCTAATTTAACCAATTATTAGCTGTAGTAGGAGGTGAATTTAGTAAACAAGACTGTATGGATTAATTTGAGAACTGATTTCACCTCCTATGATCCTAACATTTGCTGTTTAGCTAGCAAGTGCTCATCATTTTAAATAACTGTGTTTATTTTGGCTCAGTGAATAAATAATTGATATAATTGCTTCAGTTTTTGCTTTTCTTTAGAATGAGTATGTCCATATCCATATAGTTGCATAATTGATTTGGAGAGCAGTGTACAGGTAACACAGTCTCCTATAAACAAAAATGTTAAAAGTTTAAACTATTTGGACCATAATCCAGCTTTATTGTGGTGATCGTGTGTCTGTGGTAATAATGAGTTTTGTGTTTCCATTTAATATCTCCTTCAGGTGCATTGCGACCCCAATACATCACAGAATGTAGGTTATTAGATGAATAAAAGTAAATAGTTTGAGAGTGTTTTCTCACATTTGAAGTTTAATTCTCTTTCTGCTGCTGGGAGTGTTATATTGAGAAAGACATATTTTGCAAATCTTTCAGCCTTAGCAATTTCACTCTTTAATTTCTGTGTTTTCCCCCTTTATATTTTCCATATTCCTATATAATTCTGCAGTCACAAAGCCTACAACTAGATGATTGGCTCTGTGGGGGAGGGAGGATTTGGTATCTAGGTTTTCTTCTCATCAGTGAGTATTTTTTCCCTTGATCTCTTATTGCCTAGATTTTTCAGCTAGGACACAAACCACACGTCCTAACATGGAAATGCTGGGGTATCGTTCATATTTAAGAGTCTGACCCCTTCCTCCCTTTTTTTCCACTCTGAGGAAGAGGAAACTCATGACATGAAAATGTGTTACAACTTATTCACTGGTTTTGATGAACAAACATTTGTACTGACAAGGTGAAAAAATATTTATGTGTGAAGATACTTGAGCAAGAAGATTTCTGACAGTTGAGGTTATCCAAGCTGGAAATGAATGAGGAGGTGGAGGTGTAGGGGCAGAGAAGTGGTGAAATCATTCCCAGAGCTGCCTAGGACAGGGCACACTGCTCTACGGTTCGGCTCCCTAAGAATAGTTCTTCATCAGAGCATCCAGCATGATGAAGGATGGGTGGGGTAGGATCCTTCTGAGTGCTTTCCTAGAAATATAACTGAGTAATGTAACTAGACTGAGGAAGAATCAACACAACTGTGTTAATTAATATATCATGGGGTTCTCGATTAATGAGGGTGATGAGTTTGGGAACAATTTATCCCATGGAACTAGCACACTTTCCTCTTATTCATCACAGTCATCTCTTGTCTAATGATAGACGGGGTCTTTTGTAGAGGGTGAACAAAGTTAAATTAAGACATGTTCCCTGCCACCTAAAGATACGTGATCTAGCAGTTATGGAGAAAAGCATCCCCAGAATTTATCCAGAACAAATCAGATTAAAGACAGAGTTATTTTTAAAGTAGACAAGTTATGTGAGATTGAAAGGAAGAAAAGGATTGATTAATTATAATTAGAGATAGGAAATCTAGAAAAACTTTATGGAGGAGGTAACATGAGAGCAGGGCCCTGCAGAAAGGTTAAGACTTTGACAGGAAGAAGGGGAGAGGTAGGTGGATGGAGCAAAAGCAGGAGAATGTGAGATGTACCAATTTCAAGATGGTCCAAAGTAGAGCTGTCAGAGAGGCTGTAGTTATGTTGGGTATCCAATCAGATGACTTTCCCCCTTGAGTATCCAATCACATGACTTTCCCCCTTGGGTATCCAATCAGATGACTTTCCTCATTGGGTGTCTAATCAGCACCATTGTGTCGTTAACATAGAGCTGCTGAAGATTTTTCAAGAAAGAAGTGACATGATTGTATTTTGCATTAAAATATAATCTGGTTTGCTCTCTGGAATAGGACATTAGGATCCAGATACATATAATCTGATCACTTTGGGTAACAGCAACTATCATTTCTCTTAATTAACCCCCTGTCTGTGGCTATTTCTTCTCATCCACCTTCACCAACATCCCTATTAGTATGTTAAATGTCTGTTTCCCAGGTCTGTCCTCAGCTGTCTTCTTATGCTTTCCATTTCCTCTAGGCAAATGAATATATGACATCAACAGCCATGCAATATGCTAATGATTCCCTAGTACATTTTGAATACTCCTGCTTTCCCAAAGCATGAAACTATATTTCCAGTTCTCTCTAGATGACCTTCTAGCATCTTCAATTGAATTTGTTTCTGATCTAACTCCTTATCTTTTCCCCAGTACCTGTTCTTTTGTCACTCTATCTGAGTGACATCATTACCATGGACCCAGCTGTGCAAATAAAATTGTTTGAATCCTCGTCAATTTTGATCCCATCCATATCCAACAAATGCCTCCAATTAATCATCAATCATTGAGTCTACCTCTGCGATACCTCTTCTTCCTCCCTATTCCCATAGCCATGTCTGTAGTTTAGAGCAGGACTTCTCAGACTTTTATATGCCTAGGTGTTACCTGGAAAGCATATTAAAATGCACATTATGATTTTGTAGGTCTGCATTGGGGCCCAGAGTCTACATTTCTAATAAGCTCCCAGGCTGTGTTGGCACGACCATTCCGAAGACCGTACTATGAGCAGTGAGGGTTTAGATAATGGGCATCATTTGTCTGGGCTACTGAAATCATTTCTAGTCTCTGACTTCTAGTTCATTTTTCCACACTTCTGACAGACTGCTCCACTGCAGAATCTAATGGTTTCCTATTTCCTAGAGGATGTCTTGGCACATTTTTTCTTTAAAGGGTCAGGTAGTAAATAGTGTACCTCTCTGGGCCGTATGGTCTCTGTAGTAACTGCTCAACTCTGCTGTGGTAGGGGCAAAGCAGCCATAAATGAATGAATCTGATTTTGCCTATCCCTAGCTCAGAGAACAGAGTTTAAATTCCCTCATGTGACTTACAAGACTCTTTAATTGGCCCCCCAACCTAGAATTCAGCCTCATTGTCACTCTTCCCCATGTAACTCTTGTTCTTCCCACAAGAAAATACCCTGTACTCAGTCACACCTCCGTGCCTTTGCAGATGTTGTCACATCTGTCTGGGGTGCAGCCTCAGAGTTAAGCTCTAACTTAGCCATCACCTCCAAAGTGACAGCTTCCTTGACTGCTGGAGTCTGTTCTCTGTGATCTTGACGTCCTCCTTACACATCTCTGTCTCAGCACTTGGTACATTTCAATCATGCTAATTTGTTCTCTTACTTCCTTGAATCAGAGACCCTTTTAAGGGCAGGAAACACATTTGCATAATGCATTGCCTCACACTTAATAGGTGCCATTTCTGAATAAATGATCAGGTCTCTATAACCTAAAGAGTTAATTCAGACCAAAGTCACTCGCATGAGTTTGTTTTGGCAATAGTAACTTCCAACCATTGCCGATGAGAATCTCCGCCATTAATCCAGTTCTGGGCAGTATTTGCTGTGATTTTAAATCTTGGGCAAAATGAAACATCGCCTTGTGACACAGCATTATGTACAGAGTTGTAAATATGGAGTGAGCGGCACTTGACTGAAATGGGGTCAACACAGTCCCCCATTTATCTGGCCAGTTGGAAGGAGACAAAATACTTCTGTATGCAGCAGAAATACCCCCAAACACTATAACTCTTGGCATTAAAAAAAAAAACACTGATTAGAGAAGGCTTGGCTATTTCATCTTTTTCATCCTTTCCATCTTGGACTTTGGATTGAAGGGGAGGCAGCATCTGAATAAGGTGAAACAAATCACGTCAGTGTGATTGATTGAGCCTGGGCTTGGCACACCCCAGGTGACTGTGTTGAGGAGGAGTCATCAATTTGCTCCCCCAAAAGGATGTACGGTGTAGTCATAAATATTTTAGAAAATGCAAGGTGGCTGGTGCTTTCTTGTTTACCAAGAACAATGCCTGCTAGAATGTTCCTCCTCCGGACAAGTTGTTCCCAGTTCTATCAAAGACTTATTTATCTGCTGATGGGGAGTGTTGCTATTTCTTTCATTTTCCTGTGAGTTTTCATTTTGATTTTTGATAACTATATATTCTCTAGAGGCTGAACTATTTTTTTTTATTATGCATTTTGTGGGAGGCAAAAGAAAACACACATTCTTGGTTATGGGTTTGAAACAGGAGCCGTTTCTAAAGGGCAGGATCATTTTTCATGTATTAGGTTTGCGTGATTCGAGAAACAGAAGCCGAGTTCTTGTAACATCACAATCAGGAGAGGGATCAGAGGCACTTTGGGCCTTTGGTCGGAAGTCTGTTCCTACTTGTACATTTTGATAACACTTCTTATTTTCCAAGGTGCTCTCATATGTTCAAACATCTATGACAATCATAAACGCCCTGGAATAAAGGGCAGAAATTAAAATGAGAAATTCAGAGAGGAGCAAAGCAGCCCTCAGGTTAAGATCCTTGCCTGAGGCTATACAGCTAGTTAGTGGTGAACCTAGGGTTACAATAGTAACCAGCCCTCTGTAACATTTTTAAATATGCCTGAAAAAGAGTCCTTAAAATGATGCATCATTTTTACCTATAAAGGTGTGTAGGGAGCAGTCAGGAATCAGTAAAGATTTAAAGTCATCGTTGGCAATGGATATTATTTATGCTCTTCTGCCTGCTTTGCAGCCAGGAGACATTGGGCAGGAGCAGGTGGAAGTGAGTGATTTGTTGTGGTTATGAAACAAGTCACAACGTGAAAGTGACAGGATTCCGTAATTTTCTAGGCTACACTCCGTCCAGTTATGCTCCTGCTGAAGTCTCTTCCTCAGCATCCAAATAATGAAACTGCAGAGGTGACAGTGTGGGCATAATCACGTGGCAGGTCTGGATGGGAGCTGTGGTGTCCTTTTCCCCTGCCGTCACTGTTATGTCCTGGAGGTGCTGCTGCCCCACTTAGGGGAAGATTCCTGCCTTGGTTCCAAGCACTGCAACCCTGAGTTATGGTGAGGCCAGGTTGCCCCCAGCACGGTTACCAGGAGAGGTGAGTTGTTACCAGCTTCCTGGTGATCAGACTAGCAATTAAAAAAAAAAAAAAGCATTCCAAATATACATAGGACATGATCTTGAAATTCAACTTAATGAGGTTTCTGTGGTAGCTAAACATCAAAATGGGCACAAATCTGAGTCTTTTTTGATTTTAATATTATCTCCACTCCTAGGGACTTAACACAACACATTTTTTAATAAAAAAAAAAGGGAGGCATAATATTCAGAGAAAATCATGTAATGTAATCATTGTTTATTAAGTATAGATTTTAATTTTATCTTGCCTCTATGGTTACAGGCATGTGTCTGTCACTGTTTGAACTTTGAGAAGGTGTTGAATCCTGGTGTTCATTGCAGGTTAGATTATTCACATGTCTAGAATTAACAGGAATGTCTTGAAAGGCACACACCGGACTTGGTAGATGAAAAAAAAACAGTGCCAACCAGAGAAGCTTATTCTTGAGAACAGTAAGGAAAAGGCAGCCTAGACTTGGCTGGGATGGATTATTCATCCCTCCCCTGCCCAGCCATCATTAACATAAACCAGTGCAAAGCGCCATGACGCTGATGCCCGGGTGACCCTCTGCAGAGCTGAACAAAAACAAACTAAGGCGCATGGGTCCTGGTGCCAGTAATTTGGTTCTTACATAAAGTTACCACTAAAGCCAGAATTATCCCGGGCATGAGCTTAAAGAAGAAATAAGCTGGTGAAATAACACTCCCATTCTCAATAGTCCGGGGATTCTTGCTGGTAACATTAAGCACCAGATTCTTCAGCACTTCATGCATCTGTTTATAATCGTGAAACTTCTTAGATGATGGGTTTTCCTGACAAGAGGATACAATTTCCTTTCTCCAGCTCTCTATACCTGACCCACGAGGAAGCACGTGGAAGTTGACAACTCATTGGTCATTGTGTTCATTATCTAGTTTGCATTTGAGTTAGTCAGGAACAGGCCTTCCACCAGGTGCCACCTCACTCATGTCTTCCTCTCTAATAGACAATTCTGCAGCCCTTTTCACAAATTATGTCTTACATGAGGCTGAGCAAGCCCTAATCACTCTTTTCCTCCAACATCTTCCATAGCATTGATATCATATTAAGAGGTGCTTGCATATTGTTTCATAAGTTATATCTTAATTTTTATAAACTTACTGGCATACCCTTGAGATGGACAGCTCTCTCTTGAGTTTACTTTGTTTTCTTCTTTCCTTCCATGCCTAGAATTCTGCAGTCAACCCATGAACAGTGTTGATCATATGAAATGAAACTGTAAATGCAATTGTGTAATGATTAAGAAAGGCTTTGGGACATGCCAGATAGCTTGAGTTCACATTCTGGCCATTTGTTGACTTTGTGACATGGGGCATGTTATTTAGCTTCCCTGAGCCTCAGTTTCCTCATCTATAAATGGGAGCAATTTTGATACGTACATCCTTGGGCCATATTGAGGATAGAAGAAGTTAAAAGAACCAGATTTGAGGACAATGTCTGCTTTGTGATCGTGGCCTCCATAAGCATTAGCTATTATTAATAATGTTCTGTTATTAATCGACTTGCTTCCAGCTTTAAAGGCTGTCAAGGGACCATTTAAATTACTAGTTCTTCAGTGGATGTGAACTTTTGACAGACATAGAAAAATTCCAAAATAAATTTTAAATGCTTCCCATTTCAAAGTCATCACTTACCACGTCATGTTCTTTACATGTATATGTGTATTACATCTATGTGCATGCACACCTCCCTATACTAATTATTTTGTAGGTCAAAGTTAAAAGACAGCCGTCATGTACTTTGTGCAAGAAAATGATACACAGAAACAAGTTTGGAATGCTTCATGTTGAGAGAAATTAAACCAAAATTAACCACACTCTTGCTATTTTATTATGTTTAAAAATTATACTTTACACTTTCATCATTTACTAAGCACATCATTTTATTCTGTCCCTACAAATGTGTGAAGTCAGGATAGCAAGGACTATTTTTACCGTTTCACAGATGAACACACTGACACGGACAGGGACTTGTGTACAGGAAGGCTCGGTGTAAGCGGCGGGGTGAGAACAGACGCCAGCACACTGTTCTTGTCCCCAGCACCCTGTCATTCTTACCTAGTTGATGTGCTGGTTTACAACTTTTTTGTAGCACGGTTGGCTAAGTTTTTCAATGTCTCCACAAAATTTAAACCAATAGACTATTCCAGAATTTAGGCTGATTAAAATTGGTAGGGGGGGAGGGAACAGAGAGTGCTCATGACTTAGGAAGAGCCTGTGAACCGAACACTGTTTGGGGCAAATGTCACATCTAATGTGCTTAGTGACTGTGCAAGGTGGGCGTTGTTCCCCCGCTTTAGGAAGGAAGAACCTGAATTGCAGCGCTGGATGACAGTCTATTCCAGGTGGGCGGCACAACTGGGTTTGGAACTCAGGCTTTTGTGATTCCTGAGCCTAGTGACTTCCTCTCGAACCGTCTTCTGCCCTGTGCTTATAAGACAAGCACTGAATATCTCTCAGCATTCCCAGACACTTCAAAAGCATTAGGGGATGTAATATAAAAAGATGGAGCAGATGGAAAAATCGGACCTTTCCCCAAGAGAAACAAAGAAGTACCACCAGGAAAACATTTCTACTGCTTTTTTAAACCTGTTCACTATTTTAAAAAAATATTGTGGAGCAATAAATAAGCAACGAGTAAATGCAAGATGAGAAACTTTTCCAATATTCCTTTGAAATGTATCTAATCAGTATATTCTCTTTTAAGTAGACTCTGATTAGCTTCTCCATCTGAGAAATTAAAGAGTGTTATTCCTCTTGATTATTCCATGTTCGTGAACAACTAAAAACCAGTACGTGAAAGGCGGAAAGAAAACATGACTGTATAAGCCGTGCTTGGATGATTCTGGAAGGAAGCAGGTGGCCATTGCTCTGATTATTGATTTAGGCCTAT
This sequence comes from Arctocebus calabarensis, assembly GCA_963573935.1. Taxonomy (NCBI): domain Eukaryota; kingdom Metazoa; phylum Chordata; class Mammalia; order Primates; family Lorisidae; genus Arctocebus; species Arctocebus calabarensis. The sequence goes on from CAUYON010091543.1 coordinate 26,635, forward strand.
ACTCCAGTTTTATTTTTATTCTCTAATCTCGTCTTTTATAGTCACTAGTGCTGTCTAGAGACGTGAAAGACAGAGGTGGCTCTCTCTAGTTTGTTGTGTGAACACAGGCAAGCCACTTCTAGCCATTGAGGCCTTGTTCCTGCTGCCCAGAGTCTACATAATTACCCTCATGAAGGGTTTAAGGGAAGATTCATTAAGGAAATTGCCACTTATTTAGAAAATTGCTGCTCAAGTTCATAAAATGTTGCCCTGGTGGGCTTAATGAGCATCCAGCCGTCCCCAAGGTGAGTGAATCACCTTCGACTCCTGGGAGAGGAACTCTTCTCTTTTCCACCTCATCCCTGGACTAGGGGTGTCCAAGGCTAGCTGTCTGGCTTCCTTAGGAAGCACGTTGACCTGTTTACCTGCTTCTCTGTAGCCATCTGGGTTGTTCTGAATAGTTTCTTCCAGTTCCATTCTAGCGTTAGGAGCATAGGGGATTTTAAAAATGGCCCACACAACGTGGCATTACGACAAGCTCCCTTGATATTTCTGTAATCACGAGTGATTATTCACTTTATAATTTTCAGATCTGATTAGTCAGGATAAAACATTATTTTGTGCTGAGTGGGTTTGTAAAGGCACAGGAGAGTGGCATGTGAGATATTGCAGCAATCTTACCCACTGTTAAGATTTTTATAACCTCCTGTTCTCAAGTCATCAATGAGGACTTGGAACAAAATGCCAAAGACAGCCTGACTTATTCAGTAATCAGGCCGGTTATTGAAGATGCCTGGTCAAAATCCTCCATGAATATTTGACTGTATGAACAAAATGATGAAGTAGACCCAGTTATTATATTGGAGCTGATGGATGGAAAGAGCAGAACATTTGCAATTTGTCTTCTTTTCCCCCTGGTCACTGATAACTTCAGGCTTCAACCATACTCCACTCCATGTCCTCCTCTTGAAAGAGAAAACACATAAATTATTCTGATTGACTAGGAACATTGGCTGATAGAATATTGTTCTTCTCTTCTATTTCTAGCCCTGCTTCTCCATCACATAATGATCACTGAAATCAAAGACTGGGCTGGCAAACCCTGTACTCAGAGACTCCTCTGGCGAGGCTCTGCATGATAAAATTTTTGCCTTCATCTTTTCATTGATTTGAGAGCTCTCCTGTGGTTGGTTGGAGGCTCTTACAAAGGGCTACAAAACCAAACCTCAGGTGGCTTCACACCCCCACAGAGATAGCTTCTCAGGTGTGTTTTTCCTAATCTTATGATTTCTTGTTCTCAAATTTATAGGCGGTCATTGGTGTGGACTGAGCTCTTACACTAGGCCCAACAGGCCAAACCAAAATGGTGTCACTCATGCTAAGATTTCTCATCACCAAGCCAAAACTACATTGTTTATCCATCATTCTGAGAAATCAGGAGGTAGGGTGGTTGGGGAAGGGTGAAGCCAAATCCCCAAACAAGCCAGGTTTAGCTAGCTTGATAAGGAAGTCCTTTCTGCTTTCAGCTTTACAAAGAAAATAACTTTGAAATAACCAATCCAATTGTTTTTTGTTTTTTGTTTCTGCTTTCCTCAGTCCTCTTCAACCAATCTCCTCCACTCAACTCTTCAGAACACATAACATAAATTCTATTTTATAGAATGATGTTTTGCCCAATTCTGAGGTTAAAAAAAATCCAATTAAGATCTTAAAATTTATTGTAACTTTGTCTTTTGACACTTGATATTTCTCTTATCATATTCTAAACTTATATTCCACTCTTGTATGTGGAAACAAGAGTCCATTTGTTCATGCATCAAATGAGTATTTTATTGAGACTTTCTGTATGAAAACATCTATTGGGGATATCCAACCTTTTGGCTTCTCTACATCACATTGGAAGAAGGGATGTCTTAGACCATACATAAAATACATGAAGTGAAGAAAGCTGATGAGTAAAAAAAGAGGTCTATGCAAAATTTTCATGATATCTGCCACCAAAGATAAGCAAAAAAGTCCTCACATAATCCTCATGTGGCCTGTGGGCTACTGGTTGGACACCCCCGTGACCCTATAGATGGGATATAGTATCTGTATTGATTGGTGTGAAAGAAAAGCTGTGGTCCAGGAGACTCAGATGCCTCACATCACTGAGAAACAGAGCAGTGAAAAAGTGTGTGGTGGGGGGTGGGGGTAGAAAAGGAACAGAGACTGAAGACCAAGAGAAACATCAACCATTTTGTCTCTTCAGAGAGTCAATATTATTCTAAGTATTGGGGATAATAATGGTAATGGGATCTCTCTTCACTGTGCTTTCTTTGAGTTGATGGACTAGTTTGGAAAATTCTGCTTCAGAATATGTATTAGATTCTTTCAGTAATGTTTCCCTGTTTGATACAGGTCTTGGAGGACTTAGGGGCCAGGGAGGAGAGGAAGAAGAAATAAAGGATGCTTCCTGGCGCCCCCTGTGTGCCAGGGCCCTGCCAGATGCCTTCCCTGCTGTCATCTCAGGGTTTCCACACTCCTGCGGGGGAGGTTGGATTCTCCGTGTTTTGATGGCAAGGCATCCTCAGACAGGTAATATAGCTTTTGCAAATGAAGAAGGAAAAGAGAACTACTCACATCCAAACAGGTATGTAGTAATTAACAAGTGCTTCTGGAACGTGTCTGCACATTCCAGTCACCTGGGAGCTTTTACAAACCTTGATGGCCAACTACGCTCAGACCAATTAATTCCTGCTCTCTGGGGGTGGAGCTCCACCATCAGTAGTTTTTAAAGCTCCCCGGATGATTCCAAGGTTCAGCTAATGTTGAGAATGTCTGTGTTAATGATATTTATGTTACCATATGGATGTCTTTTTTCAAGACTCAGAATCAAGGCATGTTAGGGCAGGAAAGTACCCTAAAACCATCCAATCTAATTGCTGAATTGCACAAAGGAAGAAACCGTGTGAGATCAGTACGTCACTGACATACCAGCTAGTCAGAGGTAGATCTGGGTGCCTTCTTCACTTCCACTTGTTGACTTCTCGAGAAAGGCTTGAATAGAATAACTTCCACAGAGTCAGAGTGAATGTTTACGCTTGAAGCTTTACTACAAATTGTTCTCGAATTTTCATTTTTACTTGCAGGATCTATTTCCAAACATACCACTGTATACTAATACTGTATTTTAGTATCTGTTTTGATAGGGTTTTTTGGTTGTTATTGTTGTTGTGATCTTTTTCCCCCCAAAAGGATATCCAGAAGGCTACAGCCAGAAAAGTAATTTAAATTGTATCAAGTTTTTGCATAACTGGTCTATCTTTGCTGTCTCAGAAAAAGACTAGGGAATCAGAGGTCAACTTGACGCACCTCATTTATATGATAATTACAGTAAGCGATGGCCAGTGATTCATGATACAAACTATTTGTACCTCTGGGACTTGTATGTTTACTGGGCAGGAAGTATGTGATTATGTCGTACTAATTAGTTTCTAGGTGACAGAAAGAATGCAGCCCAGTTGAGACTGAATTTGGTAATTGTGTACTATTTCGTTTCTTTATTTACTTGTAGCAGAGTTTTTAATTTAATTTTTAATTTGCAGGAAGCCTCCTGGCAAATACCCACCTGGATGAACTGGATACTAACTTTTATATTATCATTTTCATAGTTTATAACATGCTGTACTGTGTTAATCTTACGTAATCCTAGCCCCAGTCCTCCGAGGTACATGTTATTATTGTTATAAAATTCCCTTTAGATACGAATAAACAGAAGGCAGAGACATTACAGTTAAGACGTGGACTTACAACTATCTATCCTACAGCTAGAAACGCAGCATATCCGTGTGTCCTGTGATTAAGAATGCTAAGAAATAGTAATGACGTGCCCAGAATGATCACCACTTAGCTTCCCTTTCCTAATTTTTCTCAAACCAAGAAAAAGGCTACGAAGATAGGAGATGATGGAAAACTATTGTTGCAGAGGCAGAAATAAACATGATATAGATCTTGGTGGGGAGAGGATACATTCAGAAAGGTTATACTTTCACAACAAGGATGGAGAGCTTCATTGGGCAATTGCTGAATTAAACACAATGGAGACTTTATGTCCTTTGTGTTAACCTGGATGGAGTTGGAATACATTCTCCTTAGTAAAGTATCACGAGATGGGAAAAGCAAATATCCAATGTACTCAATAGTAATATGAAGAAAGTAGATGATCTAATATATACCTATATAAGAGAAAAACCCAATTCAAGTTGGGGGACGAGGGACAAAGGAGTGGGGAGAGGGGAGGAGGGGAGGAATTATTATCTTCCACCTAATGGGCACAATGTAGGGGTGTATGGCACACCTCTTGGATGTAGGACAAAACTACAAGTTGGACTCTACATAACAAATATAAATATTGTAACCTAGTTGTTTGTACTCTCACATTAACCTCAAATTATATTAAAAAATCAACAACAATGGGACACTCTTTGTAATCCTACAGGACAGGGATCTGACAAAAAGAAGAGTAAGAGCAGGCTTCAGAATAAAACCTTACAAAGAACAATAACAAGGGATAGACAGGTAGGACAGAGGGAAGTGAAAAATGATGAGCAACTGTCGTGAAAAAGAAGTCTGTCATTAAACCAAGGCAAGATGGGGAATTAGAGTTAGATGAATAATAAGTTTGGTTTTTAGTGATTTTTTTAATGTTCCAGCAGTCCAGAAATATTCATTTAAAGAGCAGACAGAAAGTCGTTATCATCTGAAATGGAACCAGAATGGATAGGAGCCACTTCTACCTTCAGCATGCTGTTCAGAGCATTTGTCTCCCAGGCACTTGTTTCCTGAATATACATGACAGAGGCTTTCTGGCAATGAAACAGAGTTATTACTCAAAAAAATATGAGAGAGACACTAGGTAGCGTGGAACCCAAAGGCCCTCAGATATGAATGATGTCAGAAGAATATTATCTCTGAGACCTCAGACTTTGCTATGTTTCTATAAAGCCTTGGGGGAAATGCAGATATGAAAAGAACCCACAGTTTCACAGGTGAAGCCTCTTGGGAACTCAGAGGCAAAAGGACACTGCCGGACAAGAATAAAATTCACAAACTCAAAGGGCTTCAAATGTGATTTAATGCCTCTATTAATTTCCAAATGCTTTTCTGAGGAAAATATTCATAAATTCACAGCCCCAAAAGAATTTGAGGCCAGGGACATGCTGCGTATTTCTATGTGCTCGGTTTACATTAAGGAAACTGCCACGATCTTGGCCCTCAAGTGGCCCATCAGGATAACTTCAGAAATAACTAGTGCATTAGTCAGGGTTCTCTGGAGAAACAGAAGTGATAGGGTGTATAGGGAGAGAGAGAGGGAGAGGAAGAGGGAGTGAGGCAGAGGGAGAGAGAGATTGAGAGATTTATTTTAAGGAATTGTCATGATTGTGGAGGCTGGCACATCCAACATCTGGAGGCTGAGCTGGCAGGCTGGAGACTCAGCCCATGTTGCAGATGGCACCTGCAGGTCGTCTGCTGGTAGAATTTCCATCTCAGAGAAGGTCAGTCTTCTGTTCTATTCTTCAACTGATTGGGTGAGGCCCACCCACATTGTGGCCAGCCCAATCTACTTTTCTCAAAGTCCAGCACTTGTCATGTAAATCTCATCTAAAACTCCTTCCCAGAAACATCCAGAACAACATTTGGTCAAATGTCTGGGTGCTGTGGTCTAGTCAAGCTGACACAAAATTAACTATCATACCTACGCTGCTGAGATTTTCTATTCATTGACTTTTCCACCATCTGAATTATCTCATATAAACTCCATAAGGGGTGTGTGGGGCGGCCACTTTGTCCCCAACAGAGAAACATCATAGATTAACAAGAGAAATTAATGGCATTTGAGTTTTTATTGGTATTCCTAGAAATGCAAGAATAAATAAGTAGAGTAGGACATAACTTTTTTTTTTTCTTTTGAGACACCAACATAGTCCAATGCAGCCTTGAACTCCTGGGCTCAAGTGATCCTCCTGCCCCAGGCTCCCCAGTAGATGAGACTACAGGTGCATACCACCCACTTCTGGCAAATTTTAAAAATCTTTTCTAGGGGACATGTTTCGCTCTGTTGCCTAGCTGGTCTCAAATTCTTCATCTCAAACAATCCTCCTGTCTCAGCCTCTTGAGTTTCTGAGCTTGCAGGCATGAGCTACCATGCTCAGCTTGGGCATAACTTTTACAACAGATTCTAGTAGCTTCAAATAATGCTATTTGTGGAAACTACTATATAAATATGTAGCATAAAGATATATACTTTCAGGGCGACGCCTGTGGCTCAAAGTAGTAGAGTGCCGGCCCCATATGCCGGAGGTGGTGGGTTCAAACCCAGCCCCGGCCAAAAATTGCAAAAAAAAAGATATATACTTTCATCTTAATAGAATATCCTTCAGGCTTGTGTACTTATGGAGAGTTGTGAAATTCACAAAATGTTCCAAAGAATGGGACTTGAATCTTCAAAAGAAAGGGATGGCCCTACCATTGGTTTATGGAGTAATAATAATGGCCAACATTGTGCTAAGTACTTTGCATGCATGATTTGCATATAATCTTCAAAACAGCCATTCTTAGAGATGAGGAGACTGAGGCACACGGAATAGCTGAGTCATTTGCCACAGGTTCAAATGCCAGCACATGTTGGGAGCTTGTGGGTAAGGAGAGACTTTACTTGTGACATGGGTGACGCAAGAACCCACTGCCCATGTCCTCTTGACAGCACCTTCGCCCCCTGGTAGATGGCCACTCTACTTATTCCCAACATCTCCAGAGACTGGTTACAGCCTGTATCATTTTTGCAAATGAAGAAGGTGCTGAGATGTCTGTCTGTGACTGGGACCTACATTTCATTCTCATTCCTTCAGCAGCAGTTGGGCTTTCCATGTTTCTTGGGCATCATTTCACCAATTTCTGGCTGGGTGCTTTCCCCACTCCCTCAGCTATTTTGAACCTTTGTTATACCTCAAGGCCCCCCTACCATCCCTGGTAATTCAGGAAGAATGATTTCACTGACTGCCTCATTGATAAGGTAGGGACCAGCACACAGCACTCTCATTACACCTCCTCTCCATCCCAAAGTCATCCCCAATTTCACCCATCATCCTTCCTCTCATCCCTCAGTGACCTGGGGCCTTTATTCCAAGCTAAGTTCAGGGCCATCCAGGAGGCAGTCAGGGGTGCATATGGAGGCGAAGGGGGTGGGATTCTTAGCACATGCTTTCTATTCAAGCAAAGCCTAAACTTTCCCATAGGATCTTTTCAAATTTTGCTCACCCTACTTTGAGTTTCCTGATTCAAAGCTATTTATCCTGTTCTCTGTTCCTCCTTTGACGCACAAGTTGTTTATTTTATTCTAACGAAGTTACATATAATTTTGGCTTCTCATTCATAGTTTTGACTTGGCTTCCAGAAATTCTTCTTGGATTATCTCGAATGAAATGTTGGCCACACAGTAACAATAGTGAACACCTACAGAGTGCTTGCTATCTAGCAGGTTCTATTTGAAGTACTTTCCAGGATCCTCTTCATACAAAGATGCTTCACTAACTCCTTTGAGAATCTGGAATCTTTTCCCAGAAACATTTGTACTCAAGAGAACATACATACCTCTGCTTTCTTATCTCTTACTGGGAAACAAACTGCAAAACCCAAACCTAGAACAAGGACTAGGGCTTTGTTTTGCTTTTTCCTTATTTCTCATGATTTGGTGAAATGACAGGTGATTTTTCTGCTTTATCTGGTTTCAGCTGAGACACTGGGGAGCTGGAAACCCAAAATGGCCTCAGTCACATAATTGGCAGTTGGTGCTGGCTGCTGGCTTTCGGCCAAGGTCTTCAGCTACCTTCCTCCTTGGCCTCTCCAGGTGGCAGCCTGGACTTCCTAACTATCTGGTGGTCTCGGAGTAGTTGGAATTTTCACATGGCAGCTGGCTTCCCTCTGAGCATAAAATCTTAAGCTTGAGCCAAAAATGGCATAGAATGACTTCCTCTGAGTTTAGTTCATGAACAACCCAAGGGCATGAATATTGGGAATCACGGTTCACTTAAGGCCGCCGAAATTATAGTGTACCGTGGACACATTTGATTTTGTATAATAATTGCACACACTCCATGAATCCACTAAAGGACCCCTCTTTACCTGTAGAGCCTTCAGGTTAGGAACTCATGACTGAGGATGAAGCCAAGGGAACCTATTAATCCCATAGGATGAGAGCAGAGAAGAGTGGGGCCGACCCTCACTGTAAAGGGAATTGCACACCCACAGGTACTTGGATGGAGCTGTGCACAGTGTGCTCCAGGGACATGAAGACATCAGTATCTAAAAGACTAGTAATGAAGGTTGGAACCAGATTATGTAATATTTTAAAAGGCAGCCTGTGGAGCCTGAACTTCATTCACTAGACATTGGGGAGCAATTGCAAGTTTTTCCTTCCCTAAAACAGAGGTAACAAACACATGCTGAAATAATTCAGGAGAATTACAAGAATTAAGAAATAAGGAGAAGGGTGTAGAGGGAATTATGTTCAGGAGCTTTATGAGGTGGTGGAGTTACAGCTCAGACATCAGTTTTAAAGTCAGGAATAACAAAATCTCCCTAATAAAGAACGGAGGTGTAAAAATTTACTGTAGAAAAGGGGTGCTTTAGCGCATTATGCCACGAATATGTAACAATACAGAAAGCATTATGTACTAGTATCATTTTGTGTGATTGGATTAGCAGAGACCTCAGTCAGCCATTATGGCTTCGGTTGATATGAAAAAAAAAAATCAAGCAGGGAATTTTTGGAATTACTTTCCAGCCAGAGTTAATAGAGTTCTTGAGTGTGGCTATAAAGGATAATGAGTCTAGGACTAAGACATTCTCATTTGGGTCTCTTAGAATAAAATAGAAACCCATGGGTTCAGAGCAACCCCTGGATGTTATTAGTAGGTTACTTCTCAATGAGGGAGAATGTTAAAACCCATAGCAAAAACTCATAAAGGGCAGAACACCGCGGTAGTGGTCCAATTTTTGTTTGTGAGCCAGTAAAACGGATAAGAGGATGCCTTCCACTTTGGTCCTAGAATGATAGCGGCAATGCAGGGTTTGTGGGGAAGGCATAGAAGCTTATGTCTATTTCAGGGGTAGGATTGCTTCTGCATGCTTGTTTCGGGGCTGGATTGCTTCTGCATGTTTGCTTCAGGGGTGGGATTGCTTCTGCATGCTTGTTTCAGGGGTGGGATTGCTTCTGTATGTGTGTTTCAGGGGTGGGATTGCTTCTGCATACTTGCATCTGCCTCTTGCTTTCTGAAGTCACCTCTGTTAGCATTCCTCCTCATCAAGCTTTTGACTCTCTCTATGCCAAGAGCGGCTCTCCCAGGCCAGGGGATGGATCAGTGCCCATCTGTTCACTCGACATTAGAGCTTCTGTGGGTCCACGGGCCAGCATTTGAGGGATTGGGGTGGGGAGTGCTCTCTAGGGGTGTGGAGCTAAGAAAAGTCAATGGGGCCACAGAGTGTCTCCATACCAGCAGTTTCTCATATTTAAGCAAATTGCTTATTTCTAATCCCCAGAAGTTTTCATTTAATTTGCTTGGGATGCAGCCTTGGGGTGAGGATTTTTCAAAACCCAAAAAGATGACTCATGGGCAGCTACCTTGGGAAACTACTGTATTACGCCTTTGGGCTCTTACCTGTTATGCTAATGAGCCATGGTTACTGATTTTATAAATGTTACAATTACCCATTAGGAGGCGGAGGATGGCAATCATAATGGCTGTATCTGTGGCATCCAAAGGGCTTGGACAATGCAGAGAATACTGGACTGTTGTCTTAGTAGATCTGTATATTTCTGCTTTCCTACCTGTTAGGTTTCTGCAGTAGATGGCAGGCAAAAACCAACCTGGGAAACTCAGTGGCAACAACCTTTGATCTAAGAATGAAAAAAAAAAAAAAAAAGAAGAAAAGAACAATGCCCCACAGTTGTTTGAATTTTTTTCTTCATGTGCCCCAGCGTCGGAGGGTTGTGTTTTCACGTCTCGTCCTTGATTCAGGGAGCTCTGCCCTTCCTTCTCAGCAGTACACGGTTATCACTTCTAGATTCCCAGCCTCTCCTTAGCGGTTTATAATTATCACTTCCGTGTTGCCATGCACAGTTTCTGACCCTCAATCTGCTAATTGTACTTTGAATCTGATTCCTTTTTAGCTGTTCTGCAAGAAATCTGGCCTTCCACCTCTCAAATCTGTGTTTTTAACACAGTAGCCACCAGCCCTCTCTCAATCCCCAAACCCCAAATAATCCCATTTCACCTCTTCTTTTCTTTCTCAACCCAAATACAGCCTCAAATGTCGCATCCAATAACTTTATGTTTCTACTCCCTATATTAGGGAACGCGTTTTTTCCTCTCACCTCAACAGCAGCAGTCGTGTTGCTGACATAGCAAGAATGTTGTTCACATTGTAGAAAGAGCTGCAAATAAATGTGTGTGCATCTGTGTAGGTATAGACACAGGGAGAGAGGAAAAGAGAAAAGGGGAATTTGGACAAAGATAATGGTCTATGCTGGGCTTGAAAACTAGTTGGACAATCTGTTTTAACTTTCGTTGAAAACTTTTTGTATTGAATTGCACTCTTGGGGTTTGAATCTATTCAAATTGATCTTTTTTATGAGCAGGCACATCATTTGAGAAATGTTTCTGTGAAGATGTGCCGTTTTCATGCTTAGGGAAGCACACTGTGTGCTGAGTGAGGCCGAAGGAAATGCCAAATTAATTCATTATTTCTGTGGCAATGTTCTTTTCCCAGGAAAGAACGCTTTTAATAAGGCAGGTGGCCGTGTGTGCTGTGGTGTGCCTGCCTCCATAGGAAGCTTGGTAATCTTCTCCCCTGGAAAACACAGCCCTGGTGTTTGTTGTTCGAGGCTCTGAAATGTAATATTAGTTTACAGTCCTACTCCTGGCCATATTATAACAACAGTGGGAGAAGAATGACAATGGCAATTATGGCAAAGAATGCTTTAGTTAAGCCTTTCAAAACGGACTTTGTTGTGCATGGCTGTGGGTCTGTTTTCAGCGCCCTGCCTGAATGAGTCAATGGCTGCTGTTTGCAGCCAAATGCTGGCAACGGTGGGGCCACTTCAAACCATCAGCGGGACAATGTTATCAAGCGGCGGAGTCCCTGCTTCTTGTCAGTAAGCCATCATTATGCCTCAGGTGCCGACCGCAGGAGAGGGCCACTGCGACAAATCCACTATTATGTTGCATTTTAATGTGTGCCAATCAGCTTAATTCCAGCCCTGACATTGGTCTCAGGTACTGCTCTTTTCCACGACAGACGCCTGCGTGCTGCCTTCAGTCACAGTGCCCCGAGTTTCTAAAAGAGTGAACAGGCGCAGGAGAGGTCACCTCCAAAGAAATAGAAAGGGACTCAGTCCGTGGGATGGTTGAGCTTTTTCCAATTAAGCTCTGTGATATATTTCAAGGCCCGTAAACATCGGTAGCTGAGCATTCTGCACGTTCACTGATACATTTGGAGATTAAACGCTGAGATCCGCATGCAGCCGTAATGAACCTTCACCACGGCCGCTCACCTGAGAGTCTATTGATCTTTGGGGACTTTCACGTCCTGTGAGGACTTAGTTTTGTTCATTAGGGAGTGAAGGAAAATGTGGATGGGATAATTGACATTGCTTGAAGTTTTAGGCTTGGGTTTGGAGGCCTCCAGAGGTTGATATTTCCTCAGAGGGGAGGCTTCATACCTGATCCAAGATGGCAGCTGCCTGGAGGTTGTGGTGGCCCAAATGCCACCTCTAGGTCGCAATGACCTGTCTGCCTGGGAGAAGAGGCAATGGAGTCCGTGATCATAGCAACATTTCTGCCCTAATTATGCCTGTTCTATTGGGGGAGGAGGAAGAATTTTGCTAAAATGTTGAGCCTGAGAACCATTGCATTTTCCAATGATCAGAATGTGTTTTCTTTAAAATGAGTCAGAAAAAAACACATGCTTTGGTAAACTTATCTTCAGTTGGTGTTCCTTATACATCTGGATTTTCTAACGAAAATAATTAAACTTGAATTTCTTAAATGAGATAGAACATCCTCGGGACATTCTAAGCAGTCTTATGTCAAAAGTGTTAGGATAACCATTTAGCCCAGGGTTTCCAAATGCTGTGATGACCTACATGGAAAGGAGAATAATAGAGACCACATAGTGAATGTTGCTAAAAAAAAAAACCAGTCTTATTGAAATTGAAGTTCTGTCTTAATTTTGAGATTATGACTTTTCTACTTCAGGTTGAATTATCATTTCTTTGTGATGATAGCACATAGTGATTTTTTTTTTTAATGTCTTAACTTGGCCAAAGGAAGTTTTGTCAGCATTTTCTATGGAAGTATTTTCAATTCATCTATTTATTCAACTACTCGTTTTTAGTTTTTCATTTTTGTTTGTCCTGGTGTTTCAAATCCAAAAGTCTAGAAGCTACTGTTTACCAAGTGAATCATAAATTCTTAAGAGATTGTAAATGTCTATGGGCTCTTCCAACTGCCAAATAAAAAGAAAACAAGACAAAGAACCAATTAAGTATTGATGCAAGATGCAAACCTGTAAAAAGTCAGAGTTTGTTTCCTAATTAGCAATTCTCTGCTCACTGGTTTCTTAATCCCTTCAGTCTTCTCCCCAGTTAAGCATCTAGTAGATGTTTACCAATTAATGTACATCAAACATAATTCTCTGACTTAGTCATGAGATGCTCACTGCAGTGTTATATGCAGCATTAACAACTTCTAAAATGTGACTACTTTAACAGGGACATCTAATATAGACTCTTTTAAGGAGAGACTAGAGTCCAAGCCTATTTTAAATTTAAATTTTTGAATGCTGGGGCCAAGGTTTTAAACAAATTTAAAATGCCTCCCCCTCATTCTTTTCTTTCTTTTCACCTTTTCCCTTCCCTTTTTCTTCCTTTCCCCTTGTTTTCCTCTTCTTTTTCTCCTCCTTCCCTCTTCCCTCCCACCTGCTTTCCCTCCCTTCCTTCCTTTTTCTTTCTTCCTCTCCTCTCTTCTCCTCTCCTCTCCTTTCCTTCCTTTCCATAGAATTTCTCTCTGTTTCCCAAGCTAAAGTGCAGTGGCATCATCATGGCTCACAGCAATGTCAGAATAACTCCTGGGTTCAAATGATCCTCCTGTCTCATTCTCCTGAGCACTTGGGACTACAGGAATACCACCCAGCATACCCAGCTGATATTCCTATTTGTTGTAGAGATGAAGATTTTCTTGCTGGTCTTGAGCTCTTGGCCTTGAGCAAGTCTCTCACCTTAGCCTCCCAAAGTGCTGGGATTACAGGCAAAAGCCGCCCTGGTTAAAATGCAGTTTCTTAATGTTGGCTGTCTATACTTTTAAGTTTCTACCAGATATCACATAAGATATTCTTAATTTCTCCAGCACTACTGCATAAGCTTCCAGAATGGGAGAGAGCCCATACTAAATATTTTGGATTATTACAAGGTTGGTTCTTTTGTTTTGACAGATACATCTTAATATCAGCCATGAAAAGAATCATAAAGATACTCTTTTATCATCCTGCATTTGAATATTGCTGCATACCAAATTTCTACAAACTTAGTGGCTTATGACAACACACACTTATCATGTCACAGTTTCTTTGGGTCACGAATCTTGGAATGATCTGGCTAAGACCTGTAATTCCAGATTGCCCACAGGGCTGCCATCAGGGTGTAAGTCAGGGCTAGGTTTCATCTGAATACTCAAAAAGGAAGGATCTACTTCTGAGCTCATATGTTTGTTGATAGAATTTCATTTCTTCAGGGCTATTTTTTGTTGGCTAGTAGCCACTCTCTGTCCTTTGCCATATGAACTTCTTCCAAAATGACTATTTTCTTAGCTGTAAGCTAAAAAGGCTACAGAGAGCCAGCTAGTGAGATAGAAGTTATCATCTTATGCAATAAAATCGTGGAAATGACATTCCATCCCTGTGCCACAGTCTATTGGTTGGAGACAAATCAGAGGTCCTGCCTACTGCCAGGAGAAGGAAGTATACAGAGGTGCATATCAAGAGGTGGGGTAACGGAGGGCTCCTTAGACCTTCCCATCAGTATCCAAGACCAGCCTGAGCAAGTCCCATGTGTGCCATGGACTCTGGAGACAAGAAACCTAAGAGCCGTGATTAGTTCTTTACTTCCATCCTGTCTTAGAGAAAAGGAGTCTTTGAGTTCATTTGGAGGAAGACAGTTTGCAATGATGAAAGACCTGAATTATATTAATAGAATAGTATAAGATATAGTTATGCTCCTTATAGTAGAGGATATCTTAAAATAGATGCAAATAAACTATTATCAAGGAAAAATCCTATCTGGCTTTCTTTAGTAACTACATAATATCCATTTATAATCATCATTTTGTTTTCATTCCAGGCAATAATTGAGGAAACATTTCTTGTGTATCCAGTGCCATGGTAAATGTGGTAGGGAATACAAATTAAGTTTATGACAAAATTTGTTCTCTTAGGAGACTTATATTTAGAAGCAAGGGGTGGTATGAGAGGAACAAAACATATATAATTGTAACATAGAAAAAAATAAAATTATACAATGAAGTGTTAAATACATTTAATAACATCCTCAACTCTGATGTAAAAAAAAGATCGATGCCTGGTAAAGTTACCAAAATCCTTTTCAGAGGAAGTAGAACTTGTAAGATGAGAATGGTTAGGATGAGAAGTAGGAAAGAAAGTTAGGAGAATACAAAGAAAAAATAAAGGAAAATAGAAAGAGGAGACTAAGGAAGCTATATTTGGTGAGGGGAATGGGGAGCAGTGAAAAGTAAAGTTAGAGAGATGTGGCATTTGAAGGGATGAAGTTAGTGACTTGATGGGTGTGGAGAATCTTTCTAGATTATTCAGCAGAGGATAAAAAATGATTCTGGGGCTGCTCCTGTGGCTCAGCGAGTAGGGCACCGGCCCCATATGCCGAAGGTGGCGGTTTCAAGTCCAGCCTCGGCCGAACCGCAAAACAAAAAAATAGCCGGGCGCTGTGGCGGGCGCCTGTAGTCCCAGCTACTCGGGAGGCTGAGGCAAGAGAATTGCTTAAGCCTAAGAGCTGGAGGTTGCTATGAGCAGTGTGATGCCACAGCACTCTACCCAGGGCGATAAAGTGAGACTCTGTCTCTACAAAAAAAAAAAAAAAAAAGACGTAGAGAAACCATAAATGCAAGAGTGCCAGAGGGTCTTTCAGGGTGGAAGAAGGTAGGCATGAACAGGAGAAGCACAGAGGATTTTTAGGGCAATGAGCCCATTTCTGGATGATGTGATACTCTGATAGGATACTATAAGGCTTGAGACAACATCATGCATCTGACAAAGTCCAAGAACCTTCTAACACTAAATGATGGATCTAATGAATAACAATGTACCCCTGGCTGCTCAAGGGTAACAATGTGCCACACTAATGTTACTAATAGGAATGGGTGAGGAGGATTGAGAACTCTGTACTATCTGCTCAATTTTGCATAAACCTAAATATGCTCTAAAAAGAAAAGTCTATTAATTTAAAAAATCTACGTTCATTATAGAAAAACAGGAAAATACAAAAATATAGACAGATACAGAGACACACACAAATATACAGGAACAGATCTCAAAATGTCTCAAAGCTCCAGCCCGCAAACAAAGCTCACCTTGTTTCCTCCATCCTGCCCTCCCCACCCCCAGGGTTGAAGCCCTAACCTACAGATCAATCTCAATTATAATACCTGACAATAAAGCCTCCCTTATGTTGGATGATGCCAAGTCCCAGGATAGCTAGGACAGCTTTAAAGAGATACAAACTTTTTTTTTTTTTTTTTTTTTTGAGACAGAGCCTCAAGCTGTCACCCAGGGTAGAGTGCCGTGGCATCACAGCTCACAACAACCTCCAACTCCTGGGCTCAAGCGATTCTCCTGCCTCTGCCTCCCAAGTAGCTGGGATTACAGGAGCCCACCACAACGCATGGCTATTTTTTGGTTGCAGCCATCATTGTTGTTTGGCAGGCCCGGGCTGGATTCGAACCCGCCAGCTCAGGTATATGTGGCTGGCGCCTTAGCCGCTTGAGCCACAGGTGCCGAGCCAAGAGATACAAACTTTAAAACATTTTTTATCAAAACCTGAAAATTCAAGCTGATTTTTTCCTTCTGGGTTCTTGAGGGGTAGGGAGGGAAAGGGAAATGGTATACAAAAGGAACAAATAATTTAAATTTCTGTTTGAGCTCAGAGATACCATTCGATGAGTAATAAACTACTGGACACTTGGGACCATTTACTCCCGTAGGCATTTCATTCTCTTGCCAGTTTTCCACAAAAGATCATTTCTGAACAATGGAAGTTAGTCAGCCATGATATGGACCAGTCAGCATCTTTCTCTGACACATACCAAGCCCTGCCAAGGCCGCAGAGCAGCCTGGGCCTGGAGAAGGCGCCTGAGCATGCCTTATGGAGACAGCTACTGCCTGAATTCAGTTCCCAGCTCCTCCACTCAAAGCTGGGCAACCTTGTTGAAATTTTCTAAGTCTTAGTTCCCTCACCTATAAAATGGGTATTAAATACAATACCTAATCTTGGGTGGCGCCTGTGGCTCAGTGAGTAGGGCGCTGATCCCATATACCGAGGGTGGCAGGTTTGAACCCAGCCCCAGCCAAAATGCGGGTGCCTGTAGTACCAGCTACTCAGGAGGCTGAGGCAAGAGAATCGCCTAAGCCCAAGAGCTGGAGGTTGCTATGAGCTGTGATACCATGGCACTCTATGAAGGGTGACAAAGTGAGACTCTGTCTCTTAGAAAAAAAAAAAATACCTAATCTCATAGAACTTGAAGACCATTCAAGTGCCCTGCAAGAATGCCCCACATGTGGCGGCGCCTGGGGCTCAACGGAGTAGTGCGTCAGCCCCATATGCCAGAGGTGGTGGGTTCAAACCCAGCCCTGGCCAAAAACTGCAAAAAAAAAAAAAAAAAAAAAAGAATGCCCCACATGGTGCTCAGTAAACCCGAGTACTTTTACCTGTCCCACTCCCAGTAGTTACTCACCGGTGCATACGGGGGGCTGTACTCTCTATACTTGCGGTGCCCCTTCTCACTGGGGCTGAAATCTGAGTCATCTGAGAAGTCAGAGAACTCATCACTCGAGGAAGCATGGCGCTGCAACGACAGGGGAAGTGGACTCAGTGATTCCGCTGCAGATAGCCACTGTGGCCCAATCAGCCCAGGACAAGCAATGTTGGAATGTGCCGCAGGGCTCTGAGCTCCACCTGAAACACCTCACCTAGGGGCATTTAGTGGCAATGGAGCATAAGCTACCAACTCTTTAAAAAGAGGTCTTTATCTAATTTAGTATAGCAAAAATTATTACTAAGAGTGCCCTGGGGGATGACAGGACAAGCTCTGCCCCTGAGGCTCTTAGCCAGGCCCCACGCCAGGTGGCAGTAAACCTGCCCCAGTGAACCTTCCCAACCTACTTTGTGTTTGGATTTTCTCCTCTTCTTTGACCTCCTTTTCTCCTTCTCCCGCTCTTTCTTCCGTTTTCGCTTCAGTCTCCTGTGAGACTTCTCCTCATCAGAATCACTATGATGTTTCTCTCCCTTTTCTTTCCGGCTTCTCTCAGGCCCTCCAGAGGTGTCCTGGGTCTCCTCAGCCCCATCATCTTCCAGTTCACCTTCTTCCAACTCACCATCTTCCCTGCAAACCAACCCCAAAGCCAAAGTGAACAGAGGGGTTGAGAAGAGATCCCTGAATCTTGGGCTGGCCCAAGTGCTATGAGCAAGAGCTGTAATCCCTGGGAGAGGCCCTGGGAGGCCCTGGGGGGCTACTGCCTCTCATCCTATCCATCATCTTGCCCCTGAAAGAGCTGTGCCTGGTCTAGTTTAAGAAGGTGGCTGGGGCAGGGGTAGAATTTGAAGGTACTACCACTAATACTGGGACAAATCCAGTATCAGGGTATTCCAATAGGACTAGTGTTCTCAGAAGATTCTGTGGTCACGTGAGTGAGGAAAGCCCCATCCTGGGGACTCATAATGCTTCATACTGTAGAATTTCCAAGATGTCCTATGGTCCATACAACTCTGCTTTGAAACATTTCTGAAATTGACTTGACCACAGAAGTGCCTTCTCCCAAGAAACAGTTAACAGCCTCCCTCCCAGGGGCCCAGGTCTGAGCCTCAGCTCTACCAGAGGCCGTGGACAGTGGAGAGAGGGCTATAGCTCTGAACCTGGGAAGTCCTTCCCCTTCGTGGGACCCACCCACAGGCAGATCTGGGCTGTGGCCCAAGAACACTGAATGTCCTTTATACGGAACTCTGTAAGAACAAGTGGTGTCGCAGGTCCCCATGTCTGACCCACCCCAGTCAGTCCCACACTGCTGGCCAGAGGAAGGGGACACTGAGGAGTTAGGGAAGGTAACAGGCCCCAGGCCTCTCCTGAGGCCCTCACAGGACCTTCACCCTGCTCTCTCTCCTCCTCTAACTCACCTAAACTCCCTTCTACCTTTCCATCCTACAGTTTGCCTGACTTTTGTCAACTCCCTCACTTCCCAGGCAATCCCAGTTACTTTGGAAGTGAAAGTGCCCTCCAAACACAGACGCTGCTGATGGCACACTTTACACCTGGAAATATCTACAGGGTAGGGTGGGGTGGGAGTGTAGGTAGGAGGGGGGCAGTGAGGGAAGACACAGAGTTAAGGACGGAACAGCTGGATAAAGCATCCAGTTTTTGAGCCAAACCCACAGACACAGTTCTTACAAGTACAGAAGTTGGTAAGGAAAAAAAATTTTTTTAACTTAGAAAATCACCCCAAAGTTCCTCATGAATGACCACAGAAAGGGTTGTGTGGGAGGATCAAAACTCCTTCCCTCTCAATTAACTAGGACAGGAAAAGAGAAGAGGTAATGCAAAGAGTCACTGTAAGGAGCCCAGGACCCAAAAAGGTCAAGCACAAACAAAGGGAGCTGATCGACACAGAAAGGCCCCAGGCTGCTCAGAGGGGCACAGCCCTGGAGCCCTCTGAGGTTCTCACGGGTTTTGTGGAGCAACAACAAACTGCCGACTTCTCCAAGGACCCTTCCATACCCGTTCACTCAGGGCATTCCCTTTGTCCGCCTCAGAGCTGCTCCCCAAACATCAAGCAGCCCCTTGAGAAGAGCTTTTCTATTAACTCACATTCCCAATTCAAAGGGACCCGTCGACTTAAAACCAAAGTGGCCCAGCCCCAAGGATACCCCAGGGCAGAAGTCAAGGGCAGCTCTCAAAGCAGGACACAGAATTCTTTCTGCTGTTCAAAGGAAATGATATGGAGAGGTAACCGATGTGCGCTTCATGTTGTTTCCCATAAACTGCAAGGTTGTCCTGGCTGCCTGGGAAGACGCCTCTGTAGACGCTAAGCAAACTTTGGATGGGGGAGGGTGTCATTCCTGCCAAGGGAGGTACCTTCCGCCTGGGGTGTGGTCCACAGCCCTTATTGGATGCCTCGCCCACATTAAAAGCACCACCTGACTGGGGAAACTGGTTTGTCTTGGAGGGGGGAGGCTGTTTTTCAGTGACAAGGCAAACTTCCTGCTACACTGGGAGGAGGTAGCTGGAGCAAAAACCCCCTTCTGTGTCTCTGGTGGGAATACCAGGGGACAGACCAGGGCCACACCTTGGGGAAACTCAGGAAGAGGACAGCCTGGAGATAACAGGCTGGTTTTCTTGTTAAGAGAAGCTAAAAAAGAAAAAAAATCACTCTCAGCATCTGCAAAGGCCAAAGCTAACAAATTACCACCTAGGTTGCAAACATTTTTGAACACCTACTCTGTGCAAGGTACTTGACTACCTCCCTTTTCCGCATTTTCCTTGAAGGAAAAAGATACAAATGACAAGAAACTCAGTCCATAAGGCAGCTTCTATGATAAATGGCCATGTGGGCTGAGTCAGAGTGGCCTCAAGACACCCCTTACCTGGGTCCAACAACCCCCGCTTAGCCAGAATCACCTATAAAAGTTTTTACAAAACAGATAGTGATGGCAACACCCTTAGCTCAGGGGGTAGGGTGCCGGCCACGTACATGGAGGCTGGTGGGTTCGAACTCGGCCCCGGCCAGCTAAAATCAATAATGACAACTGCAACAAATTAATAGCTGGGTATTGTAGCAGGCGCCTGTAGTCCCTGCTACTTGGGAGGCTGAGGCAAGAGAATCACTTAAGCCCAAGAGTCTGAGATTGCTGTTAGGAGAGCGGCATAGTGAGACTCTGTCTCAAAAAAACCAAACCAAACCAAAACAAAGGCATGTAGTGAATACTTGGGACTTTGTTTCCCTAGAGTTGAGAAAAGCGGAAAAATGAAAAACAAAACAAATTGCTGGTGGTTTACAAAGGGGCACTGGGATGGTGACAACAAATCACTGTACATTCTCAGTGCCACCCAGGCCTTGTCATGCTCTCGAACCTCTCAGAGCCCTGGGCTAAGTTCTGCTGATGGTCATCCAGCTAAACGTCTTGCACTAATACGAGGTCTATTTTCTTCAGAATTCCTATTCTTTCTTGTCCAACAGAAAGAAAAAAGAAAGGATTTGGAAGAGAGGGTGGGAATCCTGGGGGCTGTGGACAAAAAGGCAATCTCTACAAAATAGCAACCAGTTTAAGCATTGCCACTTAACAGGCTGCCAGCAAAATCCATGTCAGAATGGGATTAAATACCGAGGGAGCACGCCTAATAGACCATGACATAATCCCTCAAGAAAAGTAGGGGAAGCAGCGCTGCACTAATCATTTCAATCTAGACCTGCCAAGCCCTCTTGAGATAAGCCAGCAGGAGAAAACTCTGCCGTGCCAGCCTGTGTAGAGATGCTTTATTCCCAGAGCCTGGACCAGCAGTGCCTGGGCATGGCTGCATCTGGGTCAGCTGCCACAGCACTCAGGGACAGGAAACCAGCCTGATGCAACTGGCCCCCAGGAGGAAATGGGCAGAGGTCAATGCCTTGCTGAGAGTCAGTTCTGCCTTATACCTCCTGGAACAAAGCTTACAGGATATTTCAGTTTCCTTTTCAGAGTTGGCTGCTCCTCCTCTTGGGTCAAAGGACAGGTAGATCTAGATGCCCATTCTAAGGAATGCCTGGTGGACCAACCTCACAACACCAGAAGCATGCTGGATTTATCACCTACCAAGGCCTTGGCAAAAAACAGTACTTGGTGAAGATATCTCGTCTTTAAGGAGCTGATCCCATCCCTACAAATTTGGGCATCATGGGCTCGGCTCCTGTGGCTCAACAGGCTAAGGCGCCAGCCACATACACCTGAGCTGGCAGGTTTGAATCCAGCCCGGGCCCGCCAAACAACAATGACGGCTGCAACAAAAAAATGGCTGGGCGTTGTGGCGGGTGCCTGTAGTCCCAGCTACTTGGGAGGCAGAGGCAGGAGAATCGCTTGAGCCCAGGAGTTGGAGGTTGTTGTGAGCTATGATGCCACAGCACTCTATCCTGGGGGACAGATTTATACTATTTCTCAAAAAAAAAAAAAAAAAAAAAAAAGTCAACAAATTTGGGCATCATGCTTCTTTATACAAAGTACCTTAACCAGCTCTGCCTCTTCCCTAGAGTAGAATGGGATAAGAGAAGTACCTATTTCAAGGGGTGTGAAGGTTAAATGGTTTAGCTAGGTGTGACAGCATACACTTGAAGTCCAAGCTACTTGGGGAGGCTGAGGCAAGAGAATCACTTAAGATGATTAACAACACACAATGTCTCAAAAAAAAAAGGGAGGGGGAGTTGTAGGAAGGTTAAATAAGATAATATGGATAAAGGATTTGATATGAGGGGCAGGCACAAAATAAGCAGCCCATAACTAGCAGCTATTGGTTTTAAGAACCAGCTGGCACCAGTGCTCCTTGCGTGGATAACCCTAAACTAGCTGGAGGGCTGACTGGGAAACGTGTTCTCTACGGGGAAGCCACAGCCAACTCCCCTTGGGGGGTACTGCTCAGTGCTGGCCCTCAAGTTCCTGCTTCCCTGGGCCCTAACCACATATACACCATCCTCTGACAAAACTGACAACCAAGCCTGCTGACAAAACTGACGTAAGAGACATCTCCCCTTCCTCAGTGCTAATCTAGACAGTACCAGAAAGCAACCAAGTGGCTAAGCAAGAGGAAGAGGCACAGGGAGAACTGAAGCCCAGGGAGGAGGAACAAAGGCCCTTACTGAAGCTTGGCAAGGGAAGTTGAAAGGGAACCGGAGTTGCAAATTGACTGGGTTTACAAAAAAAAAAAAAAGGCAAAATATAACAAAAAAGATGGAAACTCATGGGAATAGCAGCTATTACCTGAAGATCATGAGAGCCCTTGACAAGAGGCGGCTAGGTTAATGTGAAGGTCAGGGTTATGATCATTAACTGCCCAGACTCTCAACAAATTGCCTGGGTAGGCTCTTGAATGACCCATTAACTAGGGACAAAATTACAAAAATTACAAGGAGGCTCTGCCTCTTCAAATGTTTAACAACCAGCCCAAATGCAGAAGTCCAGGATCCCCAAATCCAACCCTGCAGGACAGTCGTTTACTAGGAGTGGAGGCCTTTCCTTTAGAAAACCAGCTCAGGGCTCGTGCCTAAGACAGGCCCTCGAGACCGTCCCTTGATTTAGGACGTGGTGAAGCAGCCACAGGGAGAAACCTCACTGAGGTATTTTCAGAGCCAGGAAATTCTTGAAATAAACCTCTGGGTCTTGCACATGCTTTTCAGTGTCCTTACAACCTGGGTTCATCAACTAGAAATCAAGAGCAAATGGGCTCTGTGTCTCCCTTTCCCACAACATTCTCAGGGGTGGTCATAACCCCCTCTATGATGTCATACCATTTCCATGGTAACATGCCCACATCACCACTCAGATCAACCATGGGAGAAAAGAAGCCCAACCACCAGCACCCCACACTTCAGTGTAAACAGGATGGTCTGCATAGCAATGGCAGCCGGATGTGAACACACTTACTGGCGGGAAAGTCACCACAGAAGAAACTGGAGCAATCTGACTGAACCCAGATGGGTATTTGAGATATTAAGTAACTGCTGTTAACTTTGTTAGGAATGATGATAGTTTTGCGATTATGTTAAACAAAATATCCTAAAGTTAGTGACTCATACTAAGAATTTATAGATGAAATGAGAACTGGGGTTTGCTTTAAAACAGGCAGGAGAGGCCAGGCATAATAGCTCACAACTGTATTCCCAGCACTTAGGGAGGTTGAGGTAAGAGCAACACTTGAGGACAGAAGTTTAAGAGCAGCCTGGGCAACACAGCAAGACCCTATCTCTATAAAAAGTAAGAAAAATTAGCTAAGTGTGGTGGCACATATCTGTAGTCCCAGGTACTAGAGAAGCTAAAGCAGGACAATGAGTTGAGCCTAGGAGTTTGAGGTTGCAATGAGCTATGACTGATTATGCCACTGCACTCCAGCCTGGGTGACAGAGCAAGACAAGACACAACTTCTAAAAAAAGTGTTTTAAAAAAGAAAAAAAGGAGCTGTGCCTGTGGCTCAGTGACTAGGGCGCCGGCCCATACACCCAGGGTAGCGGGTTCAAACCTGACCCTGGCCAAATTGCAATAAAAAGAAAAAAAGGGGGCAGTTTCCATAATAACAAGTTAAAAATTAAAGAAAGCAGGGCTAAATGGGATCACCTCAGCAATGTCCCATTGCTAGAGAGACTGTAAGGTCCCCAAGCGGTTAATTTCCCAGCAGAGAGCTGGGATCTGGGTTGGGGGCCTCCACACCCCTCACCAAAGCCTGACCTTTCTGCCTTGTTCTCAACTACAAAACCTGCCCGGGTACCTCAGGGGTCTTGTAAAATCCAAAGGCAGCAGGAAGTACAAAGCAGCAATTTACATGCCACGCATATGCTGAGTCCTCACTCTACTTACTCTTCTCACTGAAACAATTAACAAACCTATAAGACACGGATCCATTGAGTGTCTCCTATTTGACAGATAAGCAAACCAAGGCTCTGTAGGGGAAAAACATTTGCCCATGGCATCACAGCAGGAAGGAGCAGAACTCAGATTCTAATCTGAGTCCGGGACTTAGTACCCTGCCGTCACACAGCTGACAGCAACCTCCAACTCCAGAGCTTAGGCAACTCTCTTGCCTCAGCCTCCCAAGTAGCTGGGACTACAGGCACCCACCATAACGCCCAGATATTTTTCTGTTTTGCAGTTCAGCCCAGGCCAGGTTTGAGCCCTCGGTGCCCTACTCGATGAGCCACAGGCGCCGCCCAAGTCTGGGACTTTTTAACTCCAAGATAGTTGTTAACCTCTACACCTAAGATAACTATCTAAATAGTTTAGAAATTATCTAAAAAAGAACAATTTGCTAAGTGACAAAACAATTCCTGTCCTAAAATTTATAATTAAGTGGGAAATAATAATACATAAAACATGGGTAGCGCCGTGGCTCAGTGGGTAGGGCACCAGCCCCATATACTGGGTTCAAACCCAGCCCCAGTCAAATTGCAACAAAAATAGCCAGGCACTGTGGCAGGCACCTGTAGTCCTAGCTACTTAAGAGGCTGAGGCAAGAGGATCGCCTAAGCCCAGGAGTTGGAGGTTGCTGTGAGCTGTGACACCACAGCATTCTACTGATGATAATAAAGTGTCACCCTCACAGTGACTATGTCTATAAAAATTATATACACTGGCTCGGCGCCTGTGGCTCAATGGGCTAAGGCGCCAGCCCTGTACACCTGAGCTGGTGGGTTTGAATCCAGCCCGGGCCTGCCAAACAACAATGGTGACTGCAACCAAAAAAAATGGCCGGGCGTTGTGGTGGGCGCCTGTAGTCCCAGCTACTTGGGAGGCAGAGGCAAGAGACTTGCTTGAGCCCTGAAATTGGAGGTTGCCGTGAGCTATGATGCCATAGCACTCTATCCAGGTTGACAGCTTGAGGCTCTGTCTCTAAAAAAAAAAAAAGTAATAATACATAAAGCATATTAAATGAAAACAGTATTTTCATTAAATGCCTCCCAAAATGAGGTACTAAGACACTGGGCAAGTTATTAAACACTCCGTGTCTCAGTTTCCTCAACTGTGAAGCAAAGACCATCAAGCCTCTGGGATGGCTTTATAGAATTTCACAAGACCATGTAAATCCAGTGCTTAGCACAAAGCTAGCCCACCATAAGTGATGGAGTAAAATTTATCAAAATGCAAAGATACAAGGCCAATACAACTCTTCCAATATCAAATAAAGGAATGGTGGCGTTCAAAAATCTGACCAAAGACATTTGGTTACTTTAGGGAATAAAAGGCATACATAAAGATCTGAGGAATCCTAGCAAAAGACCAAACAGGATTCATCCAAAGACAAGAGAAAGCAATGTAAATGTATAGGAGGGAAATTCCAAAGTCTCTTAACATGAAAAAAGAATGTCTTCATGTTTGTCTAAACACATAAATCTCTAAGGCAGAACATTTCAGTATAACTTCAAATAGACTAAACACGAAAAAAACCCAGGCCCACAGAGCAACCTCATAGAAACAAAGATGACATTCTTTCCGCCAGTGTAGCTATTCTTCCACTCCCACACGCTCTGCAAACAGCTTGCATTCTTGAGCAAAGGTATCTTCTATCTCTCAGATCCAAGTTTCTCTTGGCAGATGAACCTCTGGAATTTGCTTCTCAGCAATGAAAAGTTTTCTACTGCCAATCGAGCTTCAGATGACTTAAAGCTACAAAGATGCTGGTTCTCATCCAAGGAGGACAGATTTCTATTACTACAGAGAGGAAAGTCTATAATCATTTAACTTAGGAACTAAGGCTTCTCCTAATTTGTAACGTTTTAATTTTTATTTTATTTTATTTTTGAGACAGAGTCTCACTTTGTTGCCCTCAGTAGAGTGTCATGGCATCACAGCTTACAGCAACCTTAAACTCTTGGGCTCAAGTAATCCCCTTGCCTCAGCTTCCCTAGTACCTGAGACTACAGGCGCCTGCCAAAACACCTGGCTCTTCTTTTTTGGCCGCAGCTGGGTTTGAACCCACCACCTCCAGCATATGGGGCTGGCGCCTACTCCTTTGTACCACAGGTGCCACCCAACACCTGGCTATTCTTAGAGACAAAGTCTCGTACTGGCTCAGGCTGGTCTCAAACTCATGAACTCAGGCAATCCGCCCGCCACAGCCTCCCATACTGTTAGGGTTACAGGCGTGAAACATGACACCCGGCCTTTGTAACTTTTTAGAAGAATTGACCTGGTTCCATACAACATACATTCAAATCTACATAAAGTATTAATATTTTCCTCTAAGAAAAAAAAAGACCTGGGCTTAGATTCTTGTGATTTATTCACACACTACTAAAGATCTTATTACAAACAATTGCAGTTATCTGGCTCAGCGCCCATAGCTCAGTGAGTAGGGCACCAGCCACATACACCGAGGCTGGCATGTTCGAACCTGGTCCAGGCCTGCTAAACAATAACAACTGCAACCAAAAGATGGCTGGGTGTTGTGGCGGGCACCTGTGGTCCCAGGTACTTGGGAGGCTGAGGCAAGAGAATTGCTTAAGCCCAAGAGCTGGAGGTTGCTGTGAGCTGTGTGACGCCACTCTACCCAGGGCAACATAGTGAGACTCTGTCTCTACAAAAAAAAAAAAAAAGAATTGAGGTTATCTGCATACAATCTATTTGTCAATTTCCAGTCACCCTAGGCTCCTTCAGGACAAGAAAGTGGGTCACCCCTGTAATCCTAGTTTGGGAGGTAGAGGCAGGTGAACTTCCTGAGCTCACAGGTTCAAGACCTGCCTGAGCTAGAAGCAAGACCTTGTCTCTAAAAAATAAGCAGGCATTGTAGCAGGTGCCTGTAGTCCCCAGCTACTCAGGAGGCTGAGGTAAGAGAATCGCTTGAGCACAAGAGTTTGAGATTGTTATGAGCTGTGACACTACAGCACTCTACAGAGGGTGACAAAGTGAGACTGTCTCAAAAAAAAAAAAAAAAAAGGAAGTGAATCACATTAACTCTGAATTTCCAAGGGTACATCATAGGGCCAGTACAGACTAGGTATGTGCTCAACACACATTCTACACTAAAAAAAGCATCCATCTCAGCTAGCCACACCCTTTTCATCAACATGCACAATTGGAAAAACTTCACGAGAACCTCCTTCAGTAAACTAGATCACTTAAAACTCTGGTGAGATAGTTGTGGAGGTGTCTCTAAGTTAAAAACTCACGTTCTAAGTATTCATCAATGGATTCCAGATAGGCCAGAAAGTGAGGCCAGAAAGTAATGTCTACATGGGCTGAACAGATGAAAGTGGGGATGCAGTTCACACGTTGCCTATTGGCTTTGGTTACTGTGGCTGCTCTAGTGTCCGATGCAGTAGCCAGGCCTGCCTGGAATCCTAAGGAAATCTAAGCCCTGGTGTCTGTTAGGAAATGAGGAGGGTAATAATCCAAGCCACCTGCAACAGACATTTAGCCAACTGACACTAGTATTTGGGCCCAGCTCCCTTGGGTTGGGCTACAGCAGGGATGTTAGCTATGATCCATTTACACTCTGGGTCTCAAGAAGTCTCTGGTTACTTTTTTTTTTTCTTAATTTCAGGTTAATGTGAGGGTATAACCAAACAGGCCAAAATATTTGATTTTGTTAGGTAGAGTCCCTCTTGTGGTTATGTCCCGCACTCAAAAGGTGTGCCAAACACCCTCACACCATGCCCATTCACTGGGAGCATATCATTTCCTCCTCATCTCTGGTTACTTCTAATTAATGAAAACCCCTTCCATTTAAGAGTCCAAAAGCCTGAGCTTAAGACTCTACATTCAGGCGGCACCTGTGGCTCAACGAGTAGGGCACCGGCCCCATATACCGAAGGTGGCGGGTTCAAACCCAGCCTCGGCCGAACTGCAAAAACAGAAAAATAGTCAGGCGTTGTGGCAGGCGCCTGTAGTCCCAGCTACTCGGGAGGCTGAGGCAAGAGAATCACCTAAGCCCAGGAGTTGGAGGTTGCTGTGAGCAGTGTGACGCCACAGCACTCTACCAAGGG
>CAUYON010091544.1:0-32411 GCA_963573935.1 Arctocebus calabarensis
GCCTGTAGTCCCAGCTACTTGGGAGGCGGAGGCAGGAGACTCGCTTGAGCCCAGGAATTGGAGGTTGCTGTGAGCTGTGATGCCACAGCACTCTATCCAGGGTGACAGCTTGAGGCTCTGTCTCAAAAAAAAAAAAAAGAAGAAGAAGTAGTTACTGTTTAATGGGTATAACATTTCTGTTTGAGGGCCTGGGAGAGATTTGGAAATAATGGTGATAGTGGCATAATAGTGTGAGTGTAATTAATGCTACTGAATTACATACTTAAGAAAGTTAAAATGATATTTTATAGAGTATACATATTTTATCCCAATAAAATTTTTTTTTTTTTTTTTTTGAGACAGTCTTATTTTGTTGCTCTTGGTAGAATGCCGTGGCATCATATCTTATAGAGTTTAAGCCCCATCTTAAACTCTTGCCTCAGCCTCCCGAGTAGCTGGGACTACAGGCACCCGCCACAGCGCCCAGGTATTTTTAGAGACGAGGTTTCGCTCTTGCTCAGGCTGGTCTCAAACCCATGAACTCTTTCGAACCACTGCTCCTGGCCCTAGAAATATTTTAAAGATATGAGCCTACCTTAAATGAAATTTTCTTTTTAATGAATATTTGAAAAGTAAATTGTTGATAACAAGCCTTAGGTGAACCAGTTAATGAATTATTTGGATTTATAAATGTGTTTTATTTTGTAAGTTAGCTTACTTTCAGTTTATAACTAAACATGTTTTGTAGGTTGACTTAATAGATTTTCACCTCAGGACGCTGCCTGTGGCTCAGTGGGTATGGCGCCGGCCCCGTATACTGACGGTGGCAGCTTTGAACCTGGAACTGCAGCCAAAAAATAGCCAGGCGTTATGGTGGGCGCCTGCAGTCCCAGCTACTCAGGAGGCTGAGGCAAGAGAATCGCCTAACCTCAAGAGCTGGAGGTTGCTGTGAGCTGTAACATCAGGGCACTTTACTGAGAGCAACAAAGTGAGACTCTGTCTCTAAAAAAGTAAAAATAGATTTTCACCTCAATTACATTAGAACATAGTTTGAGAATTGATTGTGAGATTTTTTTTTGAGACAGAGCCTCAAGCTGTCGCCCTAGATAGATTGCTGTGGCATCACAGCTCACAGCAACTTCCAACTCCTAGGCTCAAGTGATTCTCTTGCCTCCGCCTCCCAAGTCGCTGGGACTACAGGCGCCCACCACAATGCCCGGTTATATTTTGGTTGCAGCCGTCATTGTTGTTGGCAGGCCTAGGCTGGGTTCAAACCGGCCAGCTCAGGGGCATGTGGCTGGCACCTTAGCCACTTGAGCCACAGGCACCGAGCCTGAGTGCAAAATTTTTTACTGGTCTGAATATATGGCTTAGAAGTTTGTGTATTAAAAATGAGGATTTTTATTAAGAATGAAGATGTTTACTTACTTTTAAAGATGGTTGATCACCATGTATAATAACAAGGAAATTTTTGGTAGTATGACTTAACAAAAAAACAGTTAAATTATTATTAGCAATGTTTCCAGGTCTGTCTTAATTAGCTTCTTCCTTAATATCTCCTCCCTACGTAATTACAAAAGGTGTTATTTTTCAAATAGATTTAATAGACTACAAACATAGTCTCATTCAATTTTAACAAAGTAATATGGTCACTTTTTATTAATACTATGTTCTTTCCTGTCAGTTTGGGAGTTTGGATCAAAAGTTAGCCCTGGCAACTCGTATTCGTGGTCATGTTCTACCCTTAGCCTTGCAGATGTACGGCTGCCGTGTTATTCAGAAAGCATTAGAGTCTATTTCATCTGACCAGCAGGTAATTGTAAGTTAATACAAAATTTTCGTATTATTTCATTCCATTTTTAAATTACTACTTTATTTTATATCTTTGAAATAACTGAAATATTTCTACAAGACTAAAATATTTTTTAAATGTGTCTCAAATAGCACATTACTAAATAAAAGTTACAAAGTAGATCATTTCTAAATGAAAATATTTCAGTACCTACTATGTGCTAGGCAGAGTACTAAATGATTGCTGTTCTTGCTGTCTCTTGCTTACTTCAGCAGTTCTCAACCTGTGGGTCATGACCCACAGGAACTGTATTAAAGGGCCGTGGCATTAGGAAGGTTGAGAACCACTGTTCTAGAATATCAGAATGCATTTTACTATTTCTGGTGTTTATTTGAATTGTAGCTAATGTTTCTGTTATAAGAATAAAAATTTTTATGGAACAGTAAGGAATGTAAAAAACAATTTCAGAAAGAATAAAAATTTTAGCACCAATAGCATTATTGCATTCTAGTTAAATGTACATAAGTAAATTTTTTTTGAAATTAACCCCACAAAACCTAAGAATAATACACTCCATTCTTGGGTAGAAAGTCAAAAATTAATACAGGATTAATGCAATTTCAAACATGTATTTGTGTGCTTTGTTTTTTGATAACTGATTAAAATAATTTTTAAAATATACTCTAAAGCAACACTAATTAGTGGGATTCTTATGTAAGAATTAACAGATTTTAAATATGAAATTAATAATCCTAAAGTAGATGCTGTTTATACATGATTTATATATTATAATGAAAACATAGGGCGGCGCCTGTGGCTCAGTGAGTAGGGCGCCGGCCCCATATACCACGGGTGGTAGGTTTGAACCCGGCCCCAGCCAAACTACAATAAAAAAATAGCTGGGTGTTGTGGCGGGAGCCTACAGTCCCAGCTACTCTGGAGGCTGAGGCAAGAAAATCACCTAAGCCCAAGAACTGGAGGTTTCTGTGAGCTGTGACCTCTCAGCACTCTACCAAGGGCAACAAAATAAGACTGTCTCAAAAAAAAAGAAGAAGAAGAAAACATAAAATAGTGAAGAAAATAATTATTTCTTAAAAGATAATGGCAGTTAATATTGGAAACAGATCAACTTAACTCTCATATAATAAAAGTAAATTCTAGAATTAAAAACAATAGTAATAAATACATGGATGGATGGGTATGTATGTGTGCGTGTATACACATTGATCACAGCATTAATAATCTGTAAGAAAGTACATTATTCCTCCAGAGGAAATCCTGAGTTTTAATGGCTGGGCACAGTGCCTCATGCCTGTAATCCCAGCACTTGGGGGAAGCCGAGGTGGGTGGATTGCCTGAGCACACAGGTTCAAAACCAGCCTGAGCCAGAGTTGAGACTACGTGTCTAAAATTATCTGGGTGGCTCGGTGCCTATGGCTCAATGGGCTAAGGCGTTAGCTGAGCTGGTGGGTTCAAATCCAGCCCGGGCCCGCCAAACAACAATGACAGCTGCAACCAAAAAATGGCGGGGCATTGTGAAAGGTGCCTGTAGTCCCAGCTACTTGGGAGGCAGAGGCAAGAGAATCGCTTGATCCCAGGAATTAGAGATTGCTGTTAGCTGTGATGCTACGGCCCTCTGTCCAGGGTGACAGCTTGAGGCTCGGTCTCAAAATAATAATAATAAATAAATAAAATTAGCTGGGTGTTGTGGCGGGCACCTGTAGTCCCAACTAATTGGGAGGCTCAGGCAAGAAAGTCACTTGAGCCCAAGAGTTTCAGGTTGCTGTGAGCTATGATGCCATGGCATTCTACCAAGGGTAACAAAGTGAGACTCTCTGGCTCAAAAAAGAAGTCCTGAGTTTTAGAGTAATTAAAGATTATGTAACAGTGGAGAAAGAGAAACAAGTCTGGTTAGTTAAAAGCATAGGACTTCTCTGCCACAATGTCTTTGATATTTAAAAATAAATAAAGTATTCGGGTGGTGCCTGTGACTCTAGGAGTAGGGCGCTGGCCCCATATACTGGGGGTGGCAGTGGGTTCAAACATGGCCCCAGCCAGAAACTGGGGGGAAGGGGAATACACACACACACACATATGTATATATAGCATTGGGGGCAGCGCCTGTGGCTCAAGGAGTAGGGTGCCAGCCTCATATACCGTAGGTGCCAGGTTCAAACTCGGCCCCAGCCAAAAACTACAACTACAACAAATATATATATATTAATATATATAATAATATATATATATATAGCATTGGGAGTAAGTCTTAAGTGAACCAGCTAATGAATAATGGTATTCTATTTATTTGGATTTTTAAATACATTTTATTTTGTAATTTAGTCCATTTTAATTTATACCTAAACAATTATATCTTGACTTACTAGGATTCCTGTGCAACTATGACAGAATGTGGTCAAGAGTGTCTTTGAGTGAAAGACACTTAAATGTGAATACCTTTAGACTGAATATGTGTGCTCCATTTCTGCACAGTGTCATTTTTATTGCTCCAGTTAGGCACACAGATTACCGTGTCAATGATAACAGCTAGTATATTCTTTATTATAAGAGCATTAGAAAGGGAGAACAAAAACGTCCAACAGTAATTCTTAACAGGAATAATAAGATATGTGAAAATCACATAGACCAGATGTGCTTATTAATTCCTTATCTTTTTTTCTATGCACTTGATAGACTTGCACAGCCATTAAAAAATAATTACTTTGGAGGGGATGCTAAGTAGGACAAAAACATAGAAATCTGAATTAGTTGTATTGGTTTACCAATTGTTAAGGATTAGTGAGTAATACAGCAGTGAAGACAACCTGGGCAGCACCTGTGGCTCAGCGAGTAGGGCGCCAGCCCCATATGCCGAAAGTGGCGGGTTCAAACCCAGCCTCAGCCGAACTGCAAAACAAAAAAATAGCTGGACATTGTGGCAGGCGCCTGTAGTCCCAGCTAATCGGGAGGCTGAGGCAGGAGAATCACCTAAGCCCAGGAATTGGAGGTTGCTGTGAGCTGTGTGACACCACGGCCCTCCACCAAGGGCGATAAAGTGAGACTCTGTCTCTACAAAAAAATGACAGCTTAACTATGGCAAATTCAGCACCATTAGGTCGTTTTAACATGTATTATTTACTTTATAATCCTGCAAAATATGTTTTAGTAATTTCTACCTTTGGTAGTTTCTGCTAATTATACTTAAAGGGAAAAAATTTTAAACTTCTATATGTTAAAAAATATATATAAAGGGAAAATAATTTTTAATATACGTTTGTATAATTTTACTAATTTTTTTATTGAGATAGTTATTTAAATGGCATCTTTTCTTTTACAGAGTGAAATGGTAAAGGAGTTAGATGGTCATGTACTCAAGTGTGTGAAAGATCAGAATGGAAATCATGTTGTACAAAAATGTATTGAATGTGTGCAGCCACAGTCACTGCAGTTCATCATTGATGCTTTCAAAGGACAAGTAAGATTGAGTTTGGGGTTCTAATTTGTTAGGATGTTATTTTTAGAATTTTGTGGTTAACACAGTTTTAACAAGTCACAAGATAATACCTAGGACTTGTTTATAAAAATTGAAGACTAATAAATGTGCATTAGTTTTTCCTCTTACATAGAGTTAGTAGATAGCTTCCTTTTTTTGAACATACAAAATATAGAAATACAGGTTATGATCACATTATTTCAAGAAGTAAAGGTAATCACTCTTAGTGTTATAAACTTCGTGATGTTTTCCAGATTTCCTTGGAGAGGGGGCAGCGTCTGTGGCTCAAGGAGTAGGGCGCTGGCCCCATATACCAGGGGTGGCAGTTTAAACCCAGCCCCACCCCCAAAAAACAAACAGATTTCCTTGGAGGGTGGAGGAGGAAAGAAGACTTAAAATTATACAACAGTGTTTTTCAACCTTTTTTATCTCACAGCACACTTGAACCTATAGTTAAATTTCCACGGCGCATTTAAATTACATTGGTCAAAAAAAAGGAGTAATTGAAAATTATGTCTTCATAATTTTACTGTGCTTTGAACTTCTTTCAAAAATAATTTAATTAATGATCTTTAAAAACTTCCATGGCACACCAGTGTGCCGCACACACCAGTTGAAAATCACTGCTATATAATAACACAGAAAATACATAGCAATTAGTGATTAATATGTGGTAATTAATGGCATTTAATTATATGTTAAACTACCTTCTCTTTTGTCACTCATTTATTCCCGTTATCAGTCTTATGGTTAGATTCCTTTTGAATTCCTTTAGCTCCTAAATTGAGTGCTCCTTCCTCCCCACATGCCAGTTTTAGCTATCATGGTGGTCATATTGAATGTGAACCTATCACTCTTCTATTTTAAACTAATTCTAGATTTTGTTCAAAAACCTATCTGCCTTATAAAACTATTGAAAAACATGTCAGAGAATACAAATTCTAATTTTTTTAATTGTCTTAAGGTATTTGTGCTTTCCACTCATCCTTATGGCTGCAGAGTAATTCAGCGCATCCTAGAACATTGTACTGCAGAACAGACCTTACCTATCTTAGAAGAACTCCACCAACATACAGAGCAGTTGGTACAGGTATAAAGTACCTAATAACTTGAAATATTTATACATTTTTGGAAATTGTTATGATTTTTCAAAGAAACTTACTAAATATTATATATAAACAGGGAAACAAAGCCTATGCTATTCTTCTGACTATATATTAGACGTTTAGACAAAAATAATTCATGTCTTTTTAAAGAGTAATCATTCTTAAGGAATGTAATTTTTAAATATTTGTCCTTAGGATCAGTATGGCAATTATGTTATTCAGCATGTACTGGAACATGGTCGACCTGAAGACAAGAGTAAAATTGTTTCTGAAATCAGAGGAAAGGTCTTAGCCCTGAGTCAACACAAATTTGCCAGGTATTGCTATTTTCTAATTCCAGGGGTCAGTTCTTTGAATTTCTTGGCTTTTATTAGTTAGCATAGAAGAACAGTTAGAATGTGTCATTGAACTGTAATCTTTTTTGGTGATGTTAAAAAGCACATACAGATCATTATTTTTACTTTTTTAAAATCTACATAACAAATTTGTTTTGCTGAAATTTATGTTCTGTTTTTGAAGTCTGTATTTAAAAAGTCATTTGTTTCCAAACCTGTGAGGAAAAGCACATTTATTTATTACAAGTTCTCGAAAGTCTCAAAACTTATTAATGACCTGGTTTCCTTTTTTTAATTAGAATTTTGTCCTGTGATACCAATATCTGATTTAAGAGCAGTCATAAAACAAAAGAATCCTATCTTGATTCTTCTTCTGTTTACTTATACATTGGAGTCCATGAGTAGATACTTTGAAAAGTTAAGGAAATTTTGGTGCAAATAAATTAACAAAATTTTGTTTAACAACTTTAAATTTTAGCAATGTAGTAGAAAAGTGTGTTACTCATGCCTCCCGTGCTGAGAGAGCTTTACTGATTGATGAAGTTTGCTGTCAGAATGATGGTCCTCACAGTGCCTTATACACCATGATGAAGGACCAGTATGCCAATTATGTGGTTCAAAAGATGATTGATATGGCTGAACCGGCTCAGAGAAAAATAATCATGCACAAGGTAATATATAGCCCTTAAGTAGATAACTCGATTTATCTGTGACTTCAGACTACACATTTAATTTCCCTTGGATTTAATTTTCTTATATGTAATAACTGAGAAAAAAAATGAAAATCAGTAGATAACCTTTGGTAGACATTGGTATGGTTTCCACTTTTATTAAATTGTTAAGGTAATCACATTGATTTCTCATCTGTTTACCAATGTTTAGCATTGTTCTTCCCCCATCTTACATAACTATAGTTACCCTGAGGGCTGGTTCCAAGAACCTATCCCTCCTTACATAAAATGGCATAATATTTGCATATAACCTAGGCTTATTCTTCTAGACACTTTAAATCATCTTTAGATTAGTTATGGTAACTAATACAATGTAAATAGTTATTATACTATATTTAACTGTATACAGGAAACAATAACAAAGTAAAAAGTCTGTTCAGTACAAACTTAACCTTTTTTTTTAGATGAGGGCGTTCTGTATCACTATATTGTTTAGTATGGTCTCAAACTGTTGGGCTGAAATAATCCTCCCACATCAGCCTTCCAAGTAGCAGGGATTACAGGTGTGTGCCACTTTTCTTTTTTTTTTTTTTTAAGTAATTTAAACTTAACATTGGTTTTAACATGATAACATTTTTCTCAAGAGAATTCTGTGTTGATTTCATTTTGGGTAGCACTAACTCCTAATGGTTCCCCTTTGGTGGGCTGTTTTCTCTCTGTATTACTCTGCTAGAATCTAATGATTCTTAAAGAAATGATCTATTGCAATAAGAATTTGTGTGTGTGTGTGTGTGTGTAGAGACAGAGTCTCACTTTATCGTCCTCAGATTGGCATCACACAGCTCACAGCAATCTCCCAATTCCTGGGCTTAGGCGATTCTCTTACTTCAGCCTCCTGAGTAGCTGGGACTCAGGCGCCCACCACGATGCCCAGCTATTTTTTTGTTGCAATTTGGCCAGGGCTAGGTTTGAACCCCCCATCCTCATTATATGGGGCCAGCGCTCCTACCCACTGAGCCACAGGCACCATCTGCAGTAGGAATTCTTTTTAATATTCTTGCTCTTTTAAATGTATTCATTTAGGAAACATGAAATGAAGAATATAATCTCTTTGGACCTCTCCTCAAATAGAAAATGATCTCTCTCTCTCTTTTTTTTTTTGGAGACAGAGCCTCAAGCTGTTACCCTGGGTAGAGAGCTGTGACATTACAGCTCACAGCAACCTCCAACTCCTGTGCTTAAGTGATTCTCTTGCCTCAACCTCCCAAATAACTGAGACTACAGGCACCTGCCAACACGCCCAGCTATTTTTTTGATTGTAGTTGTCATTATTGTTTGGCAGGCCTAGGCTGGATTCAAACCCGCCAGCTCTGGTGTATATGGCTGGCGTCTTAGCCACTTGAGCTACAGGTGCCAACCTGAGAAAAAAATCTCTTAAGCTCTTATCTATTGCCAGTTGGGGTGTCTCATACCTGTAAGCCTAGCACTGATAGATGGAGACAGGACGATAACTATTGCTCAGGAATTTGACACCAGTGTGAGCAAGAGCTTGATCTATCTCTACTAAAAATAGAAAAGTCACCTGGACATTGTTGGAGAGGGCCTGTAGTCCTAGCTACTCAGAAGACTGAGGCAGGAGGGTTGGTTGAACTCAGGAGTCTGAAGGTCTTATGAGGTAGGCTGACACACACTCGAGCACCCAAGCCTGGCCAACAGAGTGAGACTCTGGTCTCAAAGAAAGGGGGGTGGTGGTGCCTGTGGCTCAAGGAGTAGGGCACCAGCCCCATATACCGGAGGTGGTGGGTTCAAACCCAGTCCCGGTCAAAAAGCTGCAAAAAAAAAAAAAAAAGATCACTTCCAGCTAGAAAAGTGTTTTGGCTTTCTGATTTTTAAAATTCATCTTTAACTTAATGTACTAAATTTTCTGTTGTTTAACATTTCTTCTTATTTTTAGTAGCTACATTTTTTTTTAATAACCAACATCATATTTATGACATTTGGATAATCCCTAATTCTTTGTTGTATATAAATAATGCTTTGTACAAATGTTTGCACAAATAAATTCCTGGATATGGAATTGCTGGGCGCAAAGTATTATTGTTAGTATTTTGTGTTTTAATAGATACTGCCAAGCTGTGCTCAGAATACCTTGTACAGTTTTAGACATCTAACCAATATGAAAAGAATGCCTGTTTTACCATACCCTCAGCAATAGCAGTTTAATTATTTACTTAGGAAAACTTTGCTAGTTTGGCAGAAAAGGTAATGATAATATGATTCTTTAAGAATTTAATAGTTCCCTAGCTGTTAAAACTTTCTGGCAGGGCATGGTGGCTCATACCTATAATCTCAGCACTTTGGAAGGCCAAAGTGGGAGGATCACTTGAGACCAAGAATTTGAGATCAGTCTGGAGCAACATAGCAAGACTTCTTTGCAAGAAATAAAGATTGGAATGGAGGGGGGGCAGCACCTGTGTCTCAATGGGTAGGGTGCCAGCCCATATACTGAGGGTGGCGAGTTTGAACTCAGCTCCAGCCAAACTGCAACAAAAAAATAGCAGGGCGTTGTGGTGGGCGCCTGTAGTCCCAGCTATTTGGGAGGCTGAGGCAAGAGAATCAGCTAAGCCCTGGAGTTGAAGGTTGTTGTGAGCTGTGACATCACGGCACTCTACCGAGGGCAATGAAGTGAGACTATCTCTAAAAAACAAAACAAAAATTTTTTTTTTTTTTAATTATCCAGGCATGGTGGCACATGCCTGTAGTCCCAGCTACTCAGGCTGAAGCAGGAGAATCTCCTAATCCCAGTAATTGGAGAGTACAATGAGCTATGATCACACTACTTGCAGTCCAGCCTTGATGTGACCTGCTATCTTTAGAGCCTCAGTTTGCTTGTGACAAGTTTAAATGTTATGGTTTGTTTATTCTTTGAACAATTTCAAGAGTATATATTAGGAGAGATTGAGATTGATTTCCTTTTGCAAAAAGTAGCTTTCTTTGGATTTAAATTTTTAACTTGCAATTGTTCCTCTACACTACACTGATGTGAGTACACTTTTTAAAAAAATCAGAACCTAAAATAACTTGAATTTCTTAAGCAAGTTACTTGTTTTTCAGATTCGGCCTCACATTGCTACTTTGCGCAAATATACATATGGGAAGCATATACTGGCAAAGTTGGAAAAATATTATTTGAAAAATAGTTCAGATCTAGGACCCATTGGAGGACCACCAAATGGAATGCTGTAAAGGAATAAGAGAAAGAAGATGGTGTAACCATGTGAAAAGAACGTGTTTGGGGATTTTTTTCTTTCTTTTTTTCTTTTTCTTTTTTCTTTTTTTTTTTTGTGAATTATCAAAACACAACTCAACTATGAATCTTCAGATTTTTTTAAAGCAAAACTATTTATTGACTTTATTCATCCATTTGTAAATTTTTTAAGGTTCTTGTGTATATTTGGGGGGTGGGGGTGGTGAATGATAAATTATATTCAGCCCTAAGTGGAGACCTATCAGATTGGATTGCTGGCAAAGCACAGAATGCCTGTATATGATGTAACTGTATCAAAAAAAAAAAAAAGCTGTCACATATTTTGTAAATTTTTACCTTGTAAAGTCACAAAAATAGTTTTTAAAGGAAAAAGTACAGTATTCTTTTAATAAACTGGCTTGCAGTCTGGTAGGTCTACAACCCCATAGCACAACAGGTTTATAGAGATGTATATAGAATTATAGTCCTTATTTTGTTTTCCTTTGCGTGACGCCTTTTATAACAAATTAACAATCAACTGCATAAATATTAATATTTTAAAAAGAAAGTTAAGTTGTATTTTGGTAATTCACAAACTATCATGCAAATAAAAACGCAGCAAGAAAGACAAGAATAAAATGATTTAAGACGAAAAGAGCTTAACGTAATTTACAGTGGGTGTCATTTTAATACAATTACTGCCCTAAAATGTCTCTGGCAATGTACAGAAATATTGTATATACTTACATACGTAATGGTAAGAGTTAGAGAAAACAAAATCATGGTGACACTTCCATCCAGATAAGTGCACTAAATGAAAAGTTATGTATTAACTTTTCGGTTGGTTTGCAATGAGAAAGAGTGGAAATTTGTATTTTGTTTTGCTTATAGAATTACAAAGACATATTGAAGTGTTGAGCTTTATTTTGCTTTTTCATAGTAGATGCAAAAAGTAGGAACCAGATAGAGGTGAAAAGGGGCCACTGAAAAGTGAATTTGATAGCTCAGCATTTAAGCATGATTACATACTCAGCTTTTTTTTTTTTTTGCTTCCTATAAATATATGCATTGTGTGTGTAGTAATAGGTGTAAGTTTACCCTTTGAAAGCAAATCTTGTTTCAATGTTTATTATAAAAAGCCTTGCTAATTTAGTAGTGACACCTTCTTTGGTTGTACAGGTGTACATTTGTAAACCTTCATGCTGTAAATGGAATTTGTTTTATCTCTTTGGAAAACATTTGCATTTTAGTGTACATTTATGTCCTTGCCCTCTTTGACCTGGCAATATAGTGTTGTATAATGTAAATTTATTTCTCCAAATTGAGAGTGATTTTTTAAAAATTTTTTATCTTTATATGGTTTCAGAAGTATGAACCAGCTTTCTTTCTATTATTGTGAGAAACATTTTGTTTTATAACATAGTTGTAGACTCTGTTAATATGGACATGCTAGGATTTGGATCACTTTCAACTGAAGTCAGGGTATTGTGCATAATAGAAAGTATTGGACTGAGATATTTGGTTACCAATGGAGGCCAATGCTTTTTCCATCTTATTAAATGTGATGTGACTTTTTTCTTTGTACAGAAGAGTACTGTATTTTTGAATAGCCTACTCCCAAGTAAGAGCAAATCTGTATGATACCATTTTTTTCTCTGGACATAAGACATTATAACAGTAACATGATGTACATTTACAAGCGGCCTTATGTACATTTCCCAACAATCTTTTTAAGGCAAAATTGTGACCATATGTGTATAATTAAAATCGTTTTTAATCCTTTGCCTATGAAAATATTTTGGAAAAACTTGCTGTGTATATTCAGTTTCTGAAAGATAAAGAAAGTGCTTTGTATTTTGTTGAAGTCAGTATTTTGTATAAACATTTATGTTAACCCACTTATGTTTAGTGCTGAAAACTTAAATGAACATGCTGTCAGTTGAACATAGAAGGGGATTTTTTTACTAGAGGTCTGCAGAAGAAAAGCAATCTTCTGAGCACAATATTAAATATAAAGGTTTTATCACTTAGCTGTTCATATCATGAACCTAAAAATAATGACATGAAGTTTGGGGTGCCAGGCATACTTTTTCATGTTTTCTAACCCAACATTCCTTGATTAGGTCATTAAATCCCGCCACCTGTCACTATTCCTTCTTAGAGCCACACTGGTTCATCAGCATGACTGGTGAAACAATGTGCTTTTTTTTTTTTTCCCTTAAAGTCACACAAAGCTGCTCTCTTTCACTCTTTCCTGCTTTATTTGCCAGCCTTAGAGTGTCTTGGTCCCTTGTCCAAATTTTGTTTCTAATATCAGCCCATGGTTTCAGGATCAAAGCTGTCTTTGTTGTAGATTGGTAAGGACTGTCCCATCTTTGTACAGTTGAATTTGTAGTCTTTCTTCTTTCTTGCCTTCTGTTGGCACAAGCAATTATCTCTGCAAATTTAGAAAATGGAGTGTCCTAGAAAGTAATGCACTAGGAAACTGAACTCTCTTCTTGGAGTCCTGATTTTTCCATGTGTCCCAATGCTGACAACTCAATCTTCCCAGTATGTTCTTAGAGAAATGTTATGGTCTGCCATTTTTGGTACCCATCTCAGATCTACCTTTTCCTAAGTTAGCATGAAATGTTGGTAAAACCTGAAAATGACATTTCAGAATAAACACATTTAATTGGGCAAAAACACCTAGGCTTTACTCTTGAGTGTCTCCTTTTGATATAGATTGTTTCTGGACTAGTTTGTCTAAGTCCTGGCTCTTATTGGTTCATATGAAATAATGTTAACTTCACTTCTTTGTATATTATGTATAAATTAGAAAATGAAGAAATGTGTGAATAACATTGTATGAAATAAACTTGGTCTTGTGTTTTTCTCTAGATAAAATACCCTTCTGTACCTCAATTAAAATTTAAGATTGCCCATTCAAGTTTACTCTCGCTTGTACAACAAAAATATTTTTATCACATGGGTGTTATCCTAGAGCCACTGATTCCTCTGGTGGTACTAATCCCATCTTTTAAATAATATTCAAGATTTAAGCATAATCATTCCATAGGGTGAAACTTCTAGCCTGTTTCTTTAGAGATGAAAACAATACATCTTTGGGGTTGTTTTGAGGACTAAACTAAATCATGTACCTTGAATCATAGATGTCTGTTTCCTTTCCCTATGAACCTGAGGCAGTGTTCTGGTAAATACAATTTAGGT
This sequence comes from Arctocebus calabarensis, assembly GCA_963573935.1. Taxonomy (NCBI): domain Eukaryota; kingdom Metazoa; phylum Chordata; class Mammalia; order Primates; family Lorisidae; genus Arctocebus; species Arctocebus calabarensis. The sequence continues at coordinate 13,831 of CAUYON010091544.1, forward strand.
TCAGGCATGGAATTGACATTTAGTCACTATTTATAAGCCTTGGGAAGTTAGGTGTGTTAATATATCTAGTCTTTGATGCCTTTGTTGTACCATGGGATAGTACTACCTCATTGGCTCTTAGAAAAATGGGAAAAGGAAACAGCATTTACATTGTTTATCCTCAGATTTTGTTTTATCTTGGATTGGGTCTCTTGTGAGCTATAAAAGCAGCTCTCTGGATTAATTGGCCTACCCCCACTTCATAGTAAAGTTAAAAGATCTTAAAAAGGCAATGGCACATTTTCCCACCCTAGTTTACCAATCCAAGAAAAGCAGTTTCCTAAAGTGACCTTGGGAGTAGTTACTAATTGTCCTCATGACAGCTTTTCCTCAGGGATGTTCAAATAGGGGATGGGTAGGGAAACCCCTAAGGAACAGTATTCTTGACTTACAAGGATCTTTTTAACATGGATGCTTCATACATGGTGGAGGTGAGAAGGAGTGGAGACAGTCATAACTAGGCAAATGCTGTGCTGCCCAAAGAAGGAGGGGATCTGAGGCGTATTGACCTCTTAAATACCTGTGTGTGGGACAGGTCCTATCTTGACTACCCACAGAACATTGGAGCAAAGGAGTACTTGATGTTATTGCTATATACTACAGAATAAATCCTATAGGAAGCTCATTGTTCAGTGGGGTTGTTAGTGAACTTTACCTTCATACCATATAGGCATTTTCTCTAGTTTCTGTTATGTTCCAGTCACAGAGCTGTAAGAAAAATATATTTGCTGGGCTGTGACTGGTTCAGTGAGTAGGGCGCCGGCCCCATATGCTGAGGGTGGCGGGTTCAAACCCAGCCAACCCTGGCAAACATGCAACAAAAAAATAGCTGGGCATTGTGGTGGGCACCTGTAATCCCAGCTAACGGGAGGCTGAGGCAAGAGAATCACCTAAGCCCAAGAGCTGGAGATTGCTGTGAGCTGTGATGCCACAGCACTCCACTAAGGGCGACAAAAGAAAACTTGTCACAAATGTATATATATACATATGTACACACACACACCAAGAATTAAACTGCTGAGATGAAATAATCTTATATTCCATTTGATTGTTTAAGGGGAAGAAATTGGCTCAATGAAGATTTGATTCAAACTCTTGGACAAGTAGGATGTAGTGGTTCAGGGTTTGAGTTCTGGAATTAAGGTTGCTCAGGTTCCAAAAGCCAGCTTTATATCCATTAGATAAATGGTTTCATGGTTTTTGTTGTTGTTTTGAGACAGTCTCAACTGTATCACCCTTGGTAGAGTGCTGTGGCATCAACAGTTCACAGCAAGCGATTCTCTTGCCTCAGCCTCCCAAGTAGCTGAGACTACAGGAGCCCGCCACAATGCCCAGCATTTTTGTTGTTTTTGCAGTGGTCGTTCTTTTTAGGTGGCCTGGGCTGGGTTGGAACCTGCCACCCTCGGTGTACGTGGCTGGTGCCGTAACCACTGTGCTATGGACGCTGAGCCATGATTTCATGTTTTAAGCCTTGGTTTCCTTGTGTAAGTAAAGGAAATACTGAGAGCATGAGGATTAAAGGGAATATGGATGAAGTGCTATGTTTGCTAACCAAATGACTCGTGTATCATTTGGGGATATAGTAACTAAACTTTACTTTCTAATATGCTTACATGCAATCTCAAAATATTTGGTTTAAGATCATGTTTCTGTGACTGAGCAAATCTCTTGATTCAGGTTACAGATTAATCACTACGTTACATTCGATTTGCTCTGATGTGTATGAGCTGTCTGGAAGGAGAGAAAGTTAAGGAAATCTAAGGCAATGTGATAGAGAATCTGAATCCCTCTCTCCTCCTGCCACCCCTCCCTTCCACTCCAGAGACCCAGTAGGTAAGGAGGTTTTGTGAAGGTCAGACTATGGTTCCCGACCATCAGTTGATCTCGGCATTTCTCAAAACTATTTTGTCATGTTCAGTGACCAGTTTAGGGAAGCCCTTGATGTGATTATGTTTTAGTAAAACATCTGCCAACAAATAGTATTTTGCTGAGTGTTTGATTAAAGAACCAACTCCAATTATTCTAAATATCTCCTTTTTCAAAACTTGTATTTTAATTTTTTTGTTTTACTTCATTGATTTGTCTATATGTATCTGTGCATGCAAATTTATGGACATACTTTGAGTTTAACATATGGTTAAGTTACATTGTTTGCATTTGTTAGGTAAACTGGTTGTAGTTGTGCCCTTCCCCCAGGAAGTGTGCCATACACCCATGTGTTGTACCTATTGGATGGGAACTTACAAACACCCTCCCCACTCCATTCCTTCCTGAATTTAATTGATCCATCTCTTTTATGATTGAATAGTATTTTTTTTTTTTAATTAAACCATAGCTGTGTACATTAATGCAATTATGGGGTACAATGTGCTGGTTTTATATACAATTTGTTTCTTTGTTTTTTTACTAAGTCAAATACACAAAGATCATGAATACATTTATGCATATGTGGGTACAATATGTTGATTTTTTTTTATACAATCTGATATGGTTACATCAAACCAATCAACATAGCTTTCACCTCATTTACTTGATTATTGTGTTAAGACATTTATGTTCTGGCTTGGTGCCTGTGGCTCAACGGGCTAAGGCACCAGCCACGTACACCTGAGCTGTCGGGTTCGAATCCAGCCCCAGGGCCCGCCAAACAACAATGACGGCTGCAACCAAAAAATGGCCAGGCGTTGCGGTGGGCGCCTGTAGTCCCAGCTACTTGGGAGGCAGAGGCAGGAGACTCGCTTGAGCCCAGGAATTGGAGGTTGCTGTGAGCTGTGAAAGCCACAGCACTCTATCTAGGGTGACAGCTTGAGGATCTGTCTCAAAAAAAAAAAAAGACATTTATGTTCTACACTTGACAGATTTGACTTGTACCCTTGCTATATGCTCCATAGGTGTGGTCCTGCCTTTTACCCTCCATCAAACCTCTACCCTCCCATCCCTTCCCACTCCATTTCTCTCCTTCATCCTGGGCAGTAATTGGGTTCTATCTTTCATAACAAAGTGTGAGTAAATATAAGTAGGTTTCATAGAAGTACTGAGTACATTGGATACTCTTCCCTCCATTCTTGAGATACTTTACTCAGGAGAATATGTTCCAGGTCCCTCCATGTAAACATGAAAGAGGTAAAGTCTCCATTTTTTTTTTAAGTCTGTATAATCATGGATCAATGGGCACTTGGGCTTCTTCCATGACTTGGCTATTACAAATTGAGCTGCAATGAATCTGGTGCAAATATCTTTTTTGCAAAGTGATTTTTGGTCTTTTGGATATTCCTAGTAGAGGAATTGCAGGATCCAATGGCAGGTCAATTTTTAGATCCTGAGTGTTCTCCAAACTTCTTTCCAAAAGGAACATACTAGTTTGCATTCCCACCAGCAGTGGAGAAGTGTTCCCTTTTCTCCACATCCATGCCAACATCTACAATTTTGGGATTTATTTTTAGAAGTGTAGTCTCCATCACCCAGGCTGAAATGCAGGGGCATAATAATAGCTCACTGCAACCACAAACTCAGGTTCAGTCAAACCTTTCCAAGTGCTAGGATTATGTGCATGAGCCACCGCACTCAGCACAAATTTCTTACTTTGAGGGTTGAGCAGCTCTTGTAAAGTGAGAAAAAGGCCCTCCCTAGGTCCATCCAAGTGATGCGTCATTTGTTTCACCTGGAGGAAGGCACAGTAACACTCCTTAAGATAACTGCCAACTTGGCTTAGTAGCAAGGAAAGCACTGAAATAAAACACTTCTAAACCATTCCCTCTCACCTGCTCCCTGAGCAAAAACGTTATAACAGCCTCCCAAAGCAGTAGGAATTTAGAAATTAGAAAACAAGGGTGGGCTCGGCACCTGTGGCTCAAGGGGCTAAGGCGCCGGCCACATACACCTGAGCTGGCGGGTTCGAATCCAGCCTGGGCCCGCCAAACAACAATGACGGCTACAACCAGAAAATGGCTGGGCTTTGTGGCGGGCGCCTGTAGTCCCAGCTACTTGGGAGGCGGAGGCAAGAGACTCGCTTGAGCCCAGGAATTGGAGGTTGCTGTGAGCTGTGATGCCACAGCACTCTATCCAAGGTGACAGGTTGAGGCTCTCTCTCAAAAAAAAGAAAGAAAGAAACCAAGGGGGTCTCAGTCACAAAGCACAGGAGTGGAATTTTGCTCAGTAATTCCTTATGAACATGGCCATCTATGTCATGAGGGAAAAAGTCAAGGGCCACTTGAGAAGATCAGGTAATTTCCCTTCACACACTTCTTGGGAGCAGGCCTGATGTCCATGCAGTTGAGCCGAAGGCTTCATCCAGGTCGCACTGTGTACACAGCAGCTAGCCATGGTCAGACAAAGCTTACAGAAATATCCCATGACCAATGAGGACCATATTGAGAAAATTAGGTCTCTAGTTTTGGCAAGGGCAGTAAGCCTGCGGGGAAAATATAATTCTTGTCTCAAAAGCTTTAAATGTAGACAGGAATTGAGATTTCAAAACTAAATTCAGGTAAAGAGCGGGGACGCAGTACCTTGGGCTGGGAAGGGAAAGGCGGAATGAAGTAGGGAGGCGGGGTAGGTTGGCCTGTTTCCCTAGCCTTAAGGGCACCTGCTTTGTGTCAAGTGTTCACCCTAGAAGCTGGGGTGCAGCCCTCGTGGAGCGCACGCCTCAGTGCAGGGAGACACAGGTTCCTGGATGTAAACAAAGCTGTGGTTAATGACTGGAAACCGTCACAGATACGACCGCGGGAGCGCACAGTTGGCAGTGCCCATCACAGCCCACGGCCACGACCGGGCTGACTGCAATCTCTTGCTTCGCCCCCCTACACACACACCCGCCCCAGGCCTTCCGAAAGGCTCGACCCGCCAGGGCTCCCGACCCCTGGGGGCGGGAGGACAGCTCACGATCATTCAGCAGAAGAGCGACGGTGGGAGCCTTTTCTGCCCCAACTCCTTCCAGACAGTCCTGGCCTGGGCTGTGGGATGGGGCTTGCGAGGCACCTGTGATGTGAAGAGGGTGTCACCACCCCGAAGCTGGGAGAGTGGCAGCTTCCTCTGGATTCCAAACGCACCGCCCCCCCCCCCACCCGAGTAGAGCGAGGAACAAGGGACGGGACCTGGAGGCGGAAGCTGTGACAGGAAACACAGGTACAGACACGGAGGACAGGCTCCAGGAGATCCCGAGCCCTCCCCACACGCCACAGAGGGGATGCGGGTCGGCGGCGGCCTTCGGAAGCTGCAGATCCCCTAACCCTCCATCCTCGGGCTTCAGCTTGTTCACCGCGCAGAACCCGCAGGGCCGCCGAAGAAGGCTGCCCCGGCGCAGACGCGGGAGGACCGGCACCTCTTCCGCCAGTGCTGCGCGTCCCCTGCCCGCCCAGAGCCGCGCTGGGGGTCGCTGCCGCCACCTGTCCCCTTCGCCCAAGGGCGCCCCCTGCCGGCCTCCGCAGGGGGCCCGGCCCGGAGTCGAGCGGCCACGCGGAATCCCTCACGCTCCCGGAGTGATCTTTGTTTAATTACTTGGGTTGATCTGTGTAAACTAGACCACGCCAACACGCCCCGCTTTCCTGAACAGGGAAAGACTCTGCGCACCGCACAGTACGACTGCCGGCTGCTGTAGCACGCACCCCTGGTATCCACCACATCTCTCCCCTGAGATTCGCACCCGAAACCCTGCAGCCCCGAATCCAACGTCTCCCGTCGTATGTTCCACTGATCCCTTGTCCCCAGACATGTCCAGAACTGAGCCCACCTTGTCCAACTCTTATTTTTCTCTACCTGTCTTTTCCCTTCCTGAAATAATCGTCCCCAAAGCCATCTGTGGGGCGGCTAGCTTTTTAGTGTAAGTATCTCCCAAATATTGCGTGAAGTGTACTAAAAACATATATTTATATGGAATTAGAATTTAACTGGCATCCGGCGTTTTTATTTGCTAAATCTGGCGACACTGTTGCCTACTTTTCTGAGCCAGTTCCTCCTGTTCTTCTAAATCCAGCTCTAGAACCTTCTCTGGAGGCTTCCTTGGACAGATAAAGGGAATAACTCTTCCAATCACAATGTCGTGATCTCTGAGATGGCCAGTCCCCGCAATTGCTCGTCTTCTTGTGTTTCTTCAACCAGACCATGAATTTCTGAAAGGCCAGACTAAGCTTTTTTAGACATTAATAAAGGGATATAAAATTGTGGTGTTTTTTTTAACACTATGAGAATGTTACACTAGAAGTTTATCTACAGATTTAAAAACCAAATAAATAGGTTTTTTAGGGGAAAACTGAATGGAGTGAGAAACTTGAATAGATCATTAACCATAACAAAAATTAAGAAAGTTCTCAACAAAGTTGTAAATCTCACATTTCTTGATTTCAAAATGTACGATGACAAAGCTACAGTAATCAAAAGAGCATAGTAATGACACAAAGATAGACGTATAAACCAGTGAAAGAAATTAGGCAGCACAGAAATAAACTTGTGCAATTTAAAATAATAACTACTTTAGTTGTTTATTCTAGTTGTTGCATGTGCTTTTGGCATCATAGCCAAGAATCACTGCCAATCCACTGTTACAAAGTTTTTCCCTGTGTTTTCTTCTAAGAGTTTTATAATGTTAGGACTTATGTTTAGGTTACTATTTTTAAAATGCACACGAACTTTATAGCCACCGTGTATATGTGGTCAAATGATCTTCAGTAAGGGTACCAAGACCATTCCATGGGGAAAGGACAGTCTTTTTCAACAAATGATGATGGAAAAATTGGATATCCATGCAAAAAAGTTGGACCTTTACCTTACACTACATATGAACACTAACTCCAAGGGGGTTAAAAACCTAAATGTAAATCCTAAAATTATAAAACTCTTAGAAGGAAACATAGGGAAAATCTTTGCAACAGTGGATTGGCAGTGATTCTTGGCTATGACACCAAAAGCACATGCAACAAAAGTAAAAACAGACAAATGAGACTACATCAAACTGAAAATTTTAATGCACCAAAGGAAACAATCAAGAATGCGAAAAGGCAACCTAAAGATTGAGAGAAAATACTCCACAAATCAGGTACATGATAAGGGGTTAATAGCCAGAATGTATAGAGAAGTCCTGGGCGGTGCCTGTGGCTCAGTCAGTTGGGCACCGGCCCCATATATTGAGGGTGAAGGGTTCAAACCTGGCCCCGGCCAAACTGCAACCAAAAAATAGCTGGGCATTGTGGCAGGCGCCTGTAGTCCCAGTTACTCAGGAGGCTGAGGCAAGAGAATTGCCTAAGCCCAGGAGTTGGAGGTTGCTGTGAGCTGTGTGACGCCATGGCACTCTACCAAGGGCCATAAAGTGAGACTCTGTCTCTACAAAAGAAAAAAGAAGTCCTAAAACTCAACAGCCCCATCAAAAACAAAAACAAAAACAAAAAAACCTGATTAAAATACAGGCAAAGGACTTGAATAAACATTTTTCCAAAGGTGACACATAAATGGCCAAAAAGATGCTGAACATCATTCATTAAGGAAAGGCAAATAAAATCACAAGAAGATATCACTTCACACCTATTAGGATGGCTATCATTAAAAGGAAAAAAAAACAGGCTTAGTGCCCATTGCTCAGTGGTCCCACTAGTTTGGGTGCTGGCCACATGCACTGGAGCTGGTGGGTTCAACCCAGGGCTGATGGGTTCGAACCTGGCTAGGGCCTGCTAAGCAATAATGACAACAACAACCAAAATAGCGCAGCGTTGTGGTGGGCACCTATACTCCCAGCTACTTGGGAGGCTGAGACAAGAGAATTGCTTAAGCCCAAGAGTTTGAGAGGATGACATAGTGAGACTCTGTCTCCAAAAAAAAAAAAAAAAAAAAAGGGAAAAAACCCAGAAAAAACCTATTGGCAGTTATGTGGAAAAATTGGACTTGTATGCTATTGATAGGAAAGGAATGTAAAGCAGTGTAGCCCCTATGGAAAAATTGGTATGTGGCCCCTCAAACAATTAAAAATAGACTACCATATGATTCAGCAATCCTACTATTAGAGTATATCCAAAAGAATTGAAAGCTAGACCTTGAAGAGATATTTTCCTTTCCACGTTCACAGTATCCAAGAGGCAGTAGCAACCTAAGTGTTCATTGACAGATGAATGGATAAACCAAAAGCGGTGCATATGTTTATACACACAATGAAAGATTAGTCAGCCTTAAAAAAGAAGTTTTGAGATCTGCTACATACAACGTGGATGAAAAGTGAGGACATCGTGCTAAGTGAAATAGGCCAGTCACAAAAAGACAAATACTGAATTTGTCCAAATGAGTTAGAAACTGTGTTCACACAGAAAATTGCACACAACTGTTTATAGTGGCTTTATTCAAAATTGCCAAAAATCCAGAGCAACCAAGATATCCTTCAGAAAGGGACAAACTGTTGCATTCTTGCAGTGGAACGTAATTTTGCCATAAAAATATATGAGCTAGGAAGCCATGAAAAGACACGGAGAACCATGTCTAAATGCATGTTATTAGATGAAAGAAGGTGATCAAAAAAGGCTACCTGCTATATGTTTGCAACTATATGACATTCTGGAAAAGGTAAAACTATAGAGACAACATGAAGAACAGGAGCTGTGAGGGGCTGAAGGAGTAAGGGGTGAACAGGTAGAATACGGGGAATGTTTAGAGCAGGGAAGCTACTCTGTATTATACTGTATGGTGGAAACGTGTCATTAGGCATTTGTCCAAACCTGTAGAAGCTAGGCCAGGAAGAGTGAAACCCGTAAACTATGGGCTTTATTTAGTGATAATGTATCAACATTGGTCCATCAGTTGTAACAGATGTTATCACACAATGCAAGATGTTAACAATAGGAGACCAGCCTGGGCAAACAGGCTGTATCAAAAATTAAAAAAAAAGATTAACCCCACGTGGTGGTGAGCACCTATTGTCTTAGGCAGTCTCCAGAGTCTGAGGCAGGAGGATCACTTGTGCCCTGGGGTTTGAGGTTGCAGTGAGCTATGATTGTGTCAGTCTGGGCAACAGAGCAAGATCCTCTAAAAACAAAAACAATCAGACAAGGTGTGTGTACTGGGGGTGAGGGGGGTTCTCTATGGGAACCACCTGTATTTTTCTGCTCAATTTTTCTATAAACCTAAAATGGCTCTTAAGAAAGTCTATTAATTTAACAAGGAAGGAAGGAAAGGAGGGAGGGAGGGCGGGCAGGAAACCACTCCTACACCACTGAGGTCCTTTTTCCTGGCAGGATCTTGCCAAGTGTGAATTCCCAACCTCCTCCGCCCGCACACCTTTTCTTTGTCCCTCCAGCCCCTGCTTCAGAACTCCTCAGCTGTGAGTAGTCAGTCAACTCTGCCTGCCTCACACAGCATTCCCACTCCTCAACTTGGCCTTTAAGATCCTCCCCTATCCTGCTGTGGCTTCTCATCAGCCCCGCCCTGCTGCTGCCTTCAAGGCTGGTTCTAAGCATTTAGTGAACACCATTACTCAGCGCTGCACAGGTGCCCCGGGTGCCCCGGGCCCTAGCAGGCCCCCAGCTGACGCCTCTAGCTGGAGCAGCCTTTCCCTCTGGCTTCATGCCTGACAAACTGCTACTCAGCAGCTGGGTTTCTGCTGAATGGGTAGGTGTCCCAGGGTGTCTGCTGGGATGTCAACTCCTCCAGGAAGCCTTCCCTGAACTCCACCCTCTACCCCAGGGCTTGAGGTCCCAGGCAGGACAGGGACCCTGCCTTAGATACTGTGCACCCGCAGAAATGGGAGCTTAACCACAAGTTCAGAGCCATCCAGGGGAGCAGGAAAAGGGGCCCTTTGGGACAGCAGTGTAGCAGAGCACTCACAATCTCCTCCAAGGCAGCCAACCCGCTTCTGCCCCAGGAAAGTCCATATGCTGCCTGAAGGAGTCCACGTGAGGGTGTCTGGCATCATTGTTTGGGATAGCAAAGCATTGAAAAATGACACCTGGCAAAAGGGGCGGGGCTGAATACATCAAAGGAAAGCCCGGGAATCCCAAGAGCACCCAAGCTTGAGTCTGATCTACAGACAAATTTCATTTCTAGGTCATATTGTCAGGTCAGGTCAGGTCAGGTCAAAAGGCAAGTTGTGGAAGATGTTAAACAACACACACACACACAGTCCTGTATTGTCATTTATGTGTGTCAACGCACAGGAAAGGATTTGAACAAACCCCCGCCAAACCAGGGAGACGACCGCAGGGGAAAGAGGCAGGAGAGAACTGGGAGATGGTTTCCCTTTCCTCCATATACTTCTATATTGTTAGACTGTTTTTATAGCATGACTGTATTTGTGTATCAGTTGTTTTTGTAAAAAAAAAAAATGGGATGCATCTATATATGCTAATTCAAGCAACTGTGTACACACAGGAAGCAATCTGGAAGAATCCATGATGAGAATCAGTGAAGGGAAAAAGAACTTTCAAGTTTTCTATTATATGCTTTGGTACTGATGGAATCTGTTATGTATGACAAGCAATTATTAATCTTGTTGTTTAAACAACAGCTTATTTTCTAATGAGAGTGTTGATGAGGGACTGAATGGATGAATGAGATGGGGAAATTAAGAGATTCTTTAGCTATGGGCGGGACAGGTTCTGCCTCTCATCCCAGGCTTGTCTCCTCAGCAAAAAGGGGTTGTCTGGAGCAGTCTGGCATGAGTGGGGCCCAGACAGGTCAGCCAGGCAGAAGAGCAGGACAACCACCTTCTTGTCAGAGAGAACTCCCCAGTACCCAGGTGTGCAGGACTGCCAGCCCTCCAGCACCCTGCTCTCCCCATCTTCCCCAGGGATGGGTTTCCAGTAAAACATGTCACTCTTTAGCCTCACCCACCTTGCCCACACTATGCCCTCTGCCAGGATCACCCTTCTCTTTCTTCCGCCCACATGAGCACTGCTTGTCCTTGGAGGCCCCTGCCCTGGACACATCCAACCTGACTGCCTGGGTCCTGTTGGCTCCAGTATTTCAAAAGCGGGTCTGCTGCCCTGTACGTTGGTGTGTCCCAGATGCAAAGTAGAGTCCTTGAGGGCAAAGAGCACCTCTGTATCCAGTGTCCCCACAGCCTGGCTCCGACATTGAAGGGCCTTCCTCTTTGGCTTTACCTACACTTCATACCTGGAAGATAGCCATGTAGGCCGCCCGTGAGAGCTCACGGGGCTTCTGTGTCAACAAGTTTTCTCTCCTCCAGGCTTAAACAGTGCATGTGCCAGCGGATTGGGTGGCTGACACGTGGACACATGGAAACAGCAGGTCCTGGGAGGGAGTTCTGATTCCCACAGTGTGGTCTTCAGGGTTATCAGCTGGTAACAGAGCGGGACCTGAGGAAAATGAGCACTGCCAATTGCTGAAGGTCCCTTCCAAGCTCCATAGGGATCAGCTTTGATCTGAAATCACGGGCCAATGCCAGAACAGTATTAACACAATAGCTGGAAATTATACAAAGCTCACCGAGAGCCAGGGGTCAGTGCTTTACACACGTTATCACATCTCTGCCTCGTAACATCTCTGGGAGGAATGTACTATGATTATACTCAACTTACAGACGCAGAAACTGAGGCTTAGAGAAGTGTGGGACTTGTCCAGGGTGGCAGGCTGAATTCAAATCTAGACAGTTTGAGACCAGAGTCAACATGGTTAAGTCCTGTGCCAGGGCTCTGGAACTCGGATCCCCACAAGCCCAGGAGGTGGTGGACACTTGAAAGGCATAGACTGTGACTCTCAGCTTTGGCTGGTCTCTGCCTCCATGTGGTTCCAGTGTATAAGACTCTCCTGATTCTGCTAGAAAAGTCAGAAATCTGGATTCTCATATGCAATTCTCTTATGGAAATCTCCTTTTTAAAATGCTATAAGGGAGAAAATTCTTCCCCAGGCCTCATTCAGCCCTGTGGGCTATCATTCTGCAGACTCAGCCTCCTTGCAAATTCAAAGTCAGCTTCTCACCTGGTCTGTTATGGGAATTTGCATGTGTATCTGAGGCTGGGTTTGGGGACAGGAAGCACTCCTGTGTGTGAATGTGTGTGCACCTGTCCTATGCACACACATAACATAGCGCTATGGCTTGCATGCCCAGCCTGGGCACAGTGAGCCCAGATTCTCAGAGCCCAGCCCAGATTCTCCACTGGGGAGCTTTAAAATGCCTAACTTCTCTGTGATTTCTAGAGTCTCACCTTGTGCCAGGTAAAATGCTAAGTGTCTTCCCTGCATAATCACAGAACTTGCCCAGTGTCACAGGAGGGAGGCTGGTAGAGCTGAGAGGCACATCTGAATCTACCTGCCTCTCATAGCCTGGCTGCAGGCACCCTCAGCACCGCTCACTCGTCAGCAGCACACAGGTGGGGCAGGCACCCTGCCGGGCACTCTGCAGTGCTTACCTCATTCAGTCCTCATGGCTCTCTGAGGCAGGTACTTGTATTTGTCAAATTCATAGAGAAGTAAATTATAGCACAAAGAGGTAACACAGCTAAAATAGCTTTACAAATGTATGGGAGGAAACCACGTACAGTAGGGTCTTTGCAAAGCCCCTGGCTAGCTGAGCAGGAGTGGGTGGTGGGGACAGGTGACCTGTCCCTTTCTTACTCCCCACCCTAGGAGCATCAGGACTGGCTCCCCTTCCCAACAGGGGAATGAGTCAGAGAGGGCCCGGGGCTGCTCAGACACCAGATCATTGTTGACAGCCAGTGTGCACCAGGAACTGAGGGGCTCACCCCAGGAAGTGGCTCAGGGTGACTCGGCCTGGCTGCACCTAGGAGGGTGTGGCTGATGCTGGCACACTTACCTGCAGGAGAGCTTCCTGTCCACGCCTGCAGGATTGAGTCACATGCCTGGGGTGGGGTCCGCCGCAGGACTTCAGCACCCAGCACTGCCCCAGCCAGGGAGGCCAGTTCACACGTCAGTCTGGCCTCTCTGAGGCTGACCGTTTACAGCTACCAGACAGAGGTGCACCGTGTCCTCTGCCTCCTCCATCTCCAAGCCTCATCGTATCCTCCCTCCTCTATATCATTCAATTCTGTTCCCCCATCTTCACATCTCCGCTCAAGGAGTCCCAGCCTGAAATCTCCCTCTCCCCCATACCCTGTCCTCCAACAGTGGCCAGAGGGTCCTTCTAAAACACAAACCTGATCCTCTCTCCGCATTGCTCTGAGAGCTCAGTGGCTCCTCTTGCCAAAGCAAGTCCCTCTGGTGGCACAAGCCTGCCCAGACTTCCCGATCTCATCCAGCCCTCCCCAGAGGTCCTGAGCCCAGCCAGTCCAGCCCACTGCAGATTCCCTCCATTCTTAAACATCCTGAAGGTCTTTTTTACTTCCTTGCCTGCTCTTTGCTGGGTTCTTTTCCCAGAGTGGCTTTTCTCTGCCCTATCTGCCTGTGGCATGGTAAATAATAGCCATTCAAAGATAGTTACAGCCAGACGGGCATAGAAGCTCATGCCTGTAATCCTAGCACTCGGGAGGACTGAGGTGAGAGGATTGCATGACGCCAGGAATTTGAGATCAGCCTGAGCAAGAGCAAGACCCTGTCTGTACTAAAAATAGAAAAATAAGCCAGGCATGGTGGCAGATACCTGTAGTCCTAACTACTCAGGAGGCTAAAGCAGGAGGATCACTTGAACCCAGGAGTTTGAGTTTGGAGTGAGCTATGATGATGTCACTACACTGTCCCCATGGTACCAGAGCAAGACTCTGACTCAAAAAAAAAAAAAAAAAAGCTACATCTGAATCCCTGGAATCTGCAAATGTTTGTTTATAGGGCAAACAAACAAACAAACAACAACAACAATAAAATGGGCAGGGTGTCTTTACAGATTTGCAGATGTGATTAAGTTAAGCATTTTGCAATGGGAGTAATTATCCTGGATTATTCTGGTGGGCCCAAAATACAATTCCTCTCCTCTTTTCTTTTCTTTTCTTTCTTTGTTTCTTTGTTTCTTTGTTTCTTTCTTTGTTTCTTTCTTTCTTTCTTTCTTTCTTTCTTTCTTTCTTTCTTTCTTTCTTTCTTTCTTTCTTTCTTTCTTTCCTTTCTTCCTTCCTTCCTTCCCTCCCTCCCTCCCTCCCTCCCTCCCTCCCTCCCTCCCTCCCTCCTTTCTTTCTTTCTTTCTTTGTTTCTTTGTTTCTTTCTTTCTTTCTTTCTTGTACTTTCTAGAATGTAGAAAAGTGCCACCATACCTGGCTAATTTTTCTTTTTTTTGTAGAGATGGGGTCTCATTCTTGCTTAGGCTGGCCTCACACTCCTGGCCTCAAGTGATCCTCCTGCCTTGGCCTCCCAAAGTGCGGGGATTACAGGCATGAGTCACCGCCCCCAGCCTCCTATATTCTTATAAGACAGAGACAGAGGGAGATTTCACTGCACAAAGAGAAGGCAGTTTGAAGACGTAGCCCAGAGAGATGCAGGCTTGGAACATTGGAGTGATGCAGCCACAAGCCTAGGAATGCAGGTAGCTGCCAGAAGAGGAAAAGGAAGGAAGCAGACTCTTCTCTGGAGCCTCCAGAGGGTACACAGGCCTGTCAACACCTAGATTTTGACCCAGTGAAACTGGTTTTGGACTTTTGGCTTCCAGAACTGTTAGAAAATAAATGAATGTTATTTAAGCCATCAGATTTATAGAATTTGTTACAGCAGCTACAGGAGCTAACACACTGCTCATGTCCTCTTTCTTGATCCAACGACAGGTTCTGATGGCCTCCCAGCCACCCTCAACCCACCCTTATCTGTTAAACCTTTGGGAAACTTGGCCCTGTATTCAGAGCCCATTGTTCCCTTCAGGGGATGGTGAACAGGCTAATATTACACACATCATTGTTTTAAAAAATGATTGTTTATATGTGTTTTTCCCCAAAGTCTGCGAATTCCTAGAAATTAAAACTTATGTTTTTACGTTTGATCTCCAGCACCCATCAGGCCCTGGGCCTGGCTTCGAGAGGTTCTCTGGGACTCTAACACTGTGGCATTGCCCAGCTCCGTGGGTGCCATTCGCACCAGATGCTATAGGATATGAGGCCCTCGATTCCAAGGGACGCCATTTACATAAAGGCAGATGAATTGTGCTTCCCAGAACTGGGCAACTCTGTAGCTCTGGGTGCATTTATCAAAGGAATGAACTATAATCCACCCTCCTCCAAAAAAAAAGCTATTCCCACAGATGATGGCAGCATCAGGTGATAAGTGCAGTCTCCTGAGGGGACCACTCTGGTGAAACAGCTACTTTGATTTGAACATGCAAATCCCAGTGATATTCACAAGGGGAGTATTATTCTCTCACTCTCCTGCTGGCATTCTACCAAGTATGAAAGGCAATTCAGAAGACGCAAGAAACGGTAAGTTAGAAATGGACAGATGGCCTGAGAGCAAGGCAGGTATGAGGATGGTAATAGAGAAGCAGGACCATCCCCTGCACTTGCTGTATACTGAGTTTCCCACCTTTCAGAGCTGGCTGAGCACACATGTGAAGACAGAAACACACTGAGTTGCATAGTTCTTGATGTCTATGAGAACAGACATATTAATAGTTCCTCAGAAGAAACAAAAATTTCCCACTGAACTTCAGTGGTATTCAGCAATGAGGTATGTAGCACTGTTTCTAGGATGAGTTCACAAACTTAATTGTCCTACCTCGTGTGTGTGTCAATAAATTGATTATGGGCATTGGCTCACAAGATCATGGAACCCAAGAAGTCCTACAACCTTGCATTTGTAAGCTGGAGACCCAAGAAAGCTGGTACTATTCACTCCACATCCGGACCCCTGAGAACCAGGAGTTCCCATATCTAAGGGAAGAAAGATGGATGTCCCAGCTCAAGAAGAGAGTGAATTTTCCCTTTCTGCACATATGTATCCTATTTGGGCCCTTGACAAATTGGATGGAGCCTGCTACACTGGTGAAAGAGAATCTGTTTTAGGCTCGGTGTCTGTGGCTCAACGGGCTAAGGTGCCATGTACACCTGACCTGGTGGGTTTGAATCCAGCCCGGGCCTGCCAAACAACAATAACGCTGCAACCAAAAAATGGTCGGGGGTTGTGGTGGGTGCCTGTGGTCCCAGCTACTTGGGAGGCAGAGGCAGGAGACTTGCTTGAGCCCAGGTGTTGGAGGTTGCTGTGAGCTGTGATGCCACTGCACTCTATCCAGGATGATAGCTTGAGGCTCTGTCTCAAAAAAAAAAAAAAAAAGAATCTGTTTTAATCAGTCTATTGATTTCAATGCAAGTCTCTCGGGATGCACCCTCTCAGAGACCTGAACAATATTTTACCAGCTATCTGGGTATCTTTTAGTCTGGTCAAGTTGACACATAAAATTAACTGTCACAATCTGTAATTTTCCACTTCATAAAAAATGATAGAAGGGAAAGAAAAAAGACATCATATCAAGACTTGATAACTAAGTGGTAGTTTCACAGGTGTTCCTTATATTATTCTTTATTATATGTTTGAAATGGTTGACAATTAAAACAATTAGCTGCCTTTTAAAATGCTTCATGTTGGGAAGAAGTTAGTATGAAATACGACGTCAGGTTTTGTATCATTTTGAGGTAAGAATGCCCCCACATGCATCTGATGCTCGTTAAGAAGTCAAAATGTTGGCTCGGCGCCTGTGGCTCAAGCGGCTAAGGCGCCAGCCACATACACCTGAGCTGGTGAGTTTGAACCCAGCCTGGGCCTGCCAAACAATAATCGTGGCAGGCGCCTGTAGTCCCAGCTACTTGGGAGGCAGAGACAGGAGAATTGCTTGTGCCCAGGAGTTGGAGGTTGCTGTGAGCTATGATGCCACGGCACTCTATCCAGGGCAACAGCTTGAGGCTCTGTCTCAAAAAAAAAAAAAAAAAAAGAAGTCAAAATGTTTAGTGGACATGGTATTGCTCTCTCCAATTCAAGCTCCAAGACGAGTAATCTAAATTCACAGTGGTAATCAAATTCCCCTTGCCAGTGATGGGTTCAGGCTGGCATGGGACTCACTTTGGGCCAATGAGTTAAGAAAATTTTAGCCATTACTATATATAGGGTACTCTTTAAGTTGTTCTTTTAAATAAGTTTTGAAACTTATTTCACTTTACCTTTATTGGGGAACACTGAGATGTACCTCTTTGGATACTGTTGAAAACACTTCTGAAGAGGAAATGTACTGAAGCAGAATTCCTGAATTAAAAGAGCTAAGTGCAGTTTCAGTTTAGACAGAGGATGCCTGTGCCAGATTAGGTGCCTGGTGCAGCAACAGGTGCCCTGTGCTCAGCTGCCAGCCTCCTCCCTCTTCCTGTCCACTGTCCATCAGCTGCCACTCCAGTGCAACAGTGTGCATTTCTCCCACAGTGAAGCCCTGGCGTGTCTCTGGGGAAAACGAGAAAAAAAATTTCATTCTCTTACTAGGGAAGGAAGCAACATTCAATGAAGCTAGTGATTCATCAACGATGATATTGAAAATATTTAATTGCCTCAATTCAGCCTTTATATCATCTAAAAAAACAAAAAAAATTTAATTGTCCATGGTACTAACACAAACAGAACAGCTTGCTCTTGTGTCCCCAGACAGGCGGCTAGAAGACCCCGCTGATCCACATGTTAATCCTTTTCGTTGCCAAACCATACTAAGGTCTCTGGGGCCCTACGGAAGGGGTGATGGGTACAGACAGGAAATGTAATACCAGAGCCCATGTGCTGCAGGAAATCTGAGGGGCACAGGTTCCTGAGCACTATGGGACTCCGAGACAGGTTCTTGGAGAAACAGGTTCTCTTGCAGCATTTGGGTAAAAGCAAGGCAGCATGCCTGGACCTTCTGCTTCTCTTCTCTGTGTACATGACCTTCTTGGGCCCCTCTTCTTCCCAGTCTGCCCAAAGAAGAGACATTGATCTGAGGTAAATGTACTGCTGGAAATGGTGATTTTAAAAACACGAATGAAAAGACCACATCAAACCCTCCTTGACCTCAATTTTCTCTGTTTTGAGCAGTAAAATTCCACATGGACTGTTTTCATACCATTATTGGGCTGGAAGGACAGAAGAGCTGACTTCGGCAGCTCTGCAGAACCAGCCTCTGGGTTGGTGAGGCAGAGTGCACCCACTTGTTCTCCGGCTCAGAGTGTCGGGGCACTGCCCGGGTCAGGGTTGTCTAAAACAACACGTTTAACTCCCCTCAGGACTCCTTGAACTCCTGCCAGGTGGAACAGGTGTTCAAGAGCAGGGGCACAAGCAGGGCTGAGACATCTCCCTCCACCTTTAGTGCTCTGATGAGGTGCGTGGCTGAGATGGAGACAGCAGTGAGGCCGCTTTCCCTCCAGGAAAACTTGCTTCAGGTGTGCACGAGAACCCAGGGGCCCATGTCAATTGTTCCTTCCTGCATGGCCCAGGAAGATTTAGGCCTTTTAAAGAGAAACACTGGGGCGGCTCCTGTGGCTCAGCGAGTAGGGCGCCGGCCCCATATACCGAAGGTGGCAGGTTCAAGCCCGGCCTCGGCTGAACTGCAAAACAAAAAAATAGCCGGGCGCTGTGGCGGGCGGCTGTAGTCCCAGCTACTAGGGAGGCTGAGGCAAGAGAATCGCTTAAGCCCAAGAGCTGGAGGTTGCTTTGAGCAGTGTGACACGGCACTCTACCCAGGG
>CAUYON010091546.1:0-64268 GCA_963573935.1 Arctocebus calabarensis
TAAATTGTGGTACATGTATACCATGGAATATTACGCAGCCTTAAAGAAAGGTGGAGACTTTACCTCTTCATGTTTACATGGATGGAGCTGGAACAGATTCTTCTTAGCAAAGTATCTCAAGAATGGAAGAAAAAGTATCCATTGTACTCAGCCCTACTATGAAGCTAATTTATGGCTGTCGTATGAAGGCTATAACCCAACTACAGCCCAAGAATATGGGGAAAGGGGTAAGGGAGGGGAGGGAAGGGGCGAGATTGGGGTGGAGGGAGGGTAATTGGTGGGGCCACACCTACGGTGCATCTTAGAAAGGTACAGGTGAAACTTACTAAATGCGGAATACAAATGTCTTCATACAATGACTAAGAAAATGTCATGTAGGCTATGTTAATCAGTTTGATGAAAATAGTTCAGATTGTATATGAAACCAGCACACCCCTTGATTGCACTAATGTACCCAGCTATGATTTAATAATAACAATAAAAGAATACATAAATATATATATATAATGTCTTAAAATGAGAAGAAAAACTAGAAACTGGGAGAAGATATTTGTAACACAAACCTCCAACAAATGATTATGATCCAGAACATATACCAGTTAAAGAGCAATGAAAAGATTAGCTTAGAAAATAAAACTAAGAAATCTGACACCAATAGTCTAGAGCTCTCATTATTCTTAAACTAAAGTCAAAAACCCTTAGTGTGCATGATCTGATTCTCAGACTACTCATCCTCTGCCTGGCTTCCCCCTTACTCCCTGGGTTCCACCAGGCTGCCTCTTTCTTCACTGGTCACAGCAGGTGCCTGTTTTCTTCTGGGTCTTTGTAACTGCTTTCTTTTGCTTCTGATTCACTTTCTTATTGCAGCTCTCTGCAAGGTGTTCTCATTGGCATCTTGTGAGTCTCCATTCAAAGATCACATCCCCAGAGGAGCTGTCTCCATTTATTCATATGAATGAATGATCACCTGTTACAGGATGATCTCTCTAGTTGAGAAAGGGTCCTGATGGGTCAGGAGGTATACTACCGCACCCTCTGGATGGGTGAGTGGAGGGCGGGGGGGGGTGTGTGTTCCATTTCTTGGTGCTTAATGCTGTCTCCACTGACTCTCACCTTGGATCTCACACATGAGGTTTTGGCCTGGTTTAGTGTTCTTCACATTGCAGCTTATGAGACTCAGGAATGTACAGTGAAATCAGTTCAGTGGGTCATACTCTGTATTTTATTAAAAAACAAGATGTGAGGCTCAGCACCCGTAGTTAACACTGGCCAGCCACATACACCGAGGGTTGTGGGTTTAAACCTGGCCCATGCCAGCTAAACAACAATGACAACTGCAACAAAAAAATGGCCAGGCGTCATGGCAGGCGCCTGTAAGTGATTCTCTTGCTTGGGAGCCTGAGGCAAGAGAATCACTTAAGCTCATGAGTTTGAGGTTGCTGTGAGCTGTGATGGTACAGCACTCTACTGAGAGTGACATGGTGAGACTCTGTCTCAAAAAAATAAAAATAAAATAAAATAAAAAAGTTGTGGAAGAGAATAGAAGTTAGTGTTTTACATACAGTAGTATTTGGTATTTTTTATTAAACTTTTCCATTTACATGTATATTTCATGCTTATACTCAGAGGCAGGCACATACAACAGCACATATCTAAGTTGTGATCAAAGTGTTAGAAAGAGGTTCATTCTATAATGTAAAGTTCTAAGATCAAATGCAGGGTTGCTAAAGAACCTAAAGTAGTTAGGCTTTTTAAATGGCCGCTTTACTTTTTTTATTGTTGTTTGTTTTTTTAGAGGCTGGGTCCTGCTCTGTTGCCCAGGTTGGAGTACAGTGGCTATTTACAGGTATGATCATAGTGCGCTACAGCCTCAAACTCCTGGGCTCAAGCAATTCTCTTGCCTCAGCCTCCCAAGCATCTGGGAGTACAGGCATGTTCTAACCTGCCCAGTTCACCTTTACTTTTTAAAGTACTCTGATGTAACTGAAGAAAGCTTTCCTGATCATAGCTAAGATCCCTTAGCTTCATAACTTTAATGACTAAAACTCTATGTAAAAAAGTATTGGTGTAAGATATTAAAGTCTTGAAAAAATTTCCTTAAATATCTTAAGCCTTTAGGAAATTGTATTAGTAAACTTCAGACCACATAAAATGCTAACGGGATCACTAATGGGAAAGTTAATAAATTAAGGTTTTTATAATACTTTTTCGTCCTTTTCATGCCACCTTTTCTTTATATTTATGTGTTAAACTTTAAGTTAAGACAATGGAACTGGGCACAGGTCTTATGAGATTTACCTGCTATGCTTGTTACTTGCCTTCCCTTGAGATCAGTCCAAAGATCTCAAGGAACTACTAAGGTCTATAGTTTGTTTAGCTTGAGAAACTTATACTTCCAGTGATAACCTTCCCTTGGTTGCTATAAATGCATGTCTTTCCCCTGCAGTAAATCTCGTGTCATTGTCATGGGGAATGAGTTACAGATAAGCTGAGCTTGAAAAGTTTGAATAAAGTTCCTTTATTCTTTTTATTTTTTCTTCTTTCTGCATATTCACTGGAACTTTAGTTTTTGCTAGAGATATTTGTTGAAAGAAGAACTCTAAGAACTCCCACATTATTGGCAAGAAGGGAACATCTTATTTTCCCTGCCCCTCCAATTATAGGGTAGTTGAAGAAATAATAAATATTGTACTTACTAATCACCCAGATTTACCAGTTAACATTTTGTTGTGCTTGCTTTCTATCTATATGTATATATGCACAAAAATTCACACACTTCTGTTCGAAAGTAAGAGGCAGTCGTGATATTTCACCCCTTAATACTCTTGTGAACAAGGGCACCTTCTTGTGTCGGCACAATACTGTCAACACATCCCTATATCCAATGGTATAGTTCATAATCTTATGTCTCCAGTTGTCCACAAATGTGTTAGATAGCACTTTTTTCTTCCATCCAGGATTCATATTTAAAAATTGCCTTATTGTCATATTTCTTTATTCTTTTGTCTAATCTACAACAAAAACCATTTTGATTTTTGTGTTGGCATTTTGAAGATTCCAGGCCAGTTTTATGGAATTTTCATAAACCATATTGGTCTGATAGTTTCTGATTATTTTCTCAAATTTAGATTCAGGGTAAGTATCTTTAGTAGGAATACCACCTACAGTGTAATGTACTTTCAGTCATGTCACATTGTTGCAAAGCTGGGTGATATCTGGGGTGATAACTTTGACAGCAGCTATTTACCCATGGTTTTAGCATGTATTGAGGAGTCTGGCTCAGATCAATCAATATATTTAGAGTGATGAAGTAGTCAATTTTTAATTATTTCTTCCCTTTTAAATTCATATTCTGTAAAGAACTTCTCCTGTCTTCTCCCTTTCTTCCTCCCTCTCTATATGAGAATGTGGACTCCTGAGACTTTTTCCCAGCAGCAGCCACCATTTATTGAATGTTATTATTTACGAGTCAGCATGCTAAGGATTTTTAATGCACAATGTCACATAATTCTCCCAGCAACTTTGGGAGGTGAATTTTGTAACTATTCTCATTTTTCACATGAAGAAAAGAAGGCTCAGAAATACTAAGTGACTGGCTCTTGCTTAAATAGATGGTAAAGATTCTAGACTGGTGGCTTCGATGGCACATCATTGCAATGCTTCCCGAATGTCAGCCAATATCACCTTTTGCAGACTCAGCCCCATACACAGACAGGAGTCAGGTCAGGAAGAATGGTTATACTAAACGGTGTCTCTACACACCCAAGGTGGGGAAGGTACAGCTGGATCCTGGCCTTCCCCTGTGCTTACTCTGTTGGCGCTTCTTTCCTTAATCCTCCCAAGGTCTGCTGGGTCCTCCCTTCTTTCTCTGTTGGAAAGATAAAGACACGCATGCCCAGTTCACACAGCTTAGCTGGCTGGTGGAGAAGGGTAGGTTGTGTGCGTGGGAGCCATCTGGCCCTGGCCTGTGAGCTGTTCTCTCATCCTTGGGTCCAAAATGCCTCGCAGCACTATTTTCTTGGGATATCAAGAACTTGGTATGTTGGAAACAAAAAAAAAAGTACTATAATCTATCATAATCATTCTTTGTGGTGCTGAAATTATCTCTAGTTTTGCCATTGGGTATTCCTAAAAGTTGGCTTGTTGTTCTTTTCACACTACCCATTAGTAGACACAGCTTTCTTGCTTTCTGACACTACATGGAACGGGCTCATCTTGCATTTTGTTATACTTAAGTATGGGCATTAGGAATACTCTTTGGTGCTGGGATGTTGTTGCTTCTAAGGAATGTACAAAACTTTTGGAGGATTCTTCTGCTATTGAGAGCTTAGTAGAGTTGCGTTTGGTATGAATAAGGAAACCTCTGCTTGACTTTAAGTCCAGAGAGGCCCAGAATTCTTAAG
Source organism: Arctocebus calabarensis (assembly GCA_963573935.1). Classification (NCBI taxonomy): domain Eukaryota; kingdom Metazoa; phylum Chordata; class Mammalia; order Primates; family Lorisidae; genus Arctocebus; species Arctocebus calabarensis. The sequence goes on from CAUYON010091546.1 coordinate 4,404, forward strand.
GACATGTGAGGCCACAACTGTGCCCTCACCAGGTCTTGCTTGGTCATTGATCAGTTAATCTGTGATCATCAAGCAGTTGGGAACCTTCCATTAAACAGAATTCCTCTTTTTGCTGACAGAAAGACATTTCACAAGATACTTCCTGTGGACTCAGTTTTCTAGTAGTCCTTTTCCGTCCTTTTTGCCAAACTTGAAACTACACAGAAATAATTCTTTGTTGCACAAACTCTAGTATAAAGCTATTAAGAGAATTGAGACTGCGCAGGTCTACCACCTCATTGCTGTATATTTTCAATCATAATTGCTACTTTTTAGAATTAAATTAATTATCTTAATGGAGTACTTGTCTAAGTTTAAAGTTCACTCCATTTTAATGTTTATTTTCTTGAATGGCTCATCAAGGGAACAGAAAGAGGAAATAGTTTATTTTGTATTGTAGTTTGTGATAAGAGAGGTTTGCTTTTGTTTTTGTTTTTTAATGAAATAAGGCACCAGAATTAATAATGACCTAGGAAGGTTATTGAGAAGGATTTTCCCAAAATACATATTTTTCACAGTAGGTTTTTCTCAGTTATGGTTATAATGGAGCACATTTACTTTAATTAATTGGTGCTACAGTCTGTGCCCTCTTCATTGATTATTTGGCTTGATTGTTTCTTGCAGTCTTTTTTTTTTCCTTTTAAAGTCAGTTTTTTTAACCTGCTAGTTTGTAGTTAATCTAGAGTGGTGATTTATCTTAAAATTGTTTTAGTAACAAATCTGTGCTGAACTGTGTTCTCTGAATATACATTTCCCTTCCTTTGGCCTTCAAAAAGTAAGAGGTTTTATGTTTCTCAGTGTGACTGTAAGATGAAGTAGTAAACCTTTGCAGGTTAATTGCTCTGTAATTAACACAGATGGGGCAGAGTTCAGAGAACACTGTTAACCTGCTGGGAAATATCAGCAAGCCTCACCCTCTTAGGGCAGTGCTTTGGGTTATGTTACTTTCAGCTTCTTGAATAATACTCAAAGAAACCTTCCTCTTTTTCTAGGGAGTCTACTTTGAATTTTCCTCTGTTGATAAGATGTCATAGAAATAATTTTTTATGAATTCTTGAATGTTAGTTGAAATTTGATAAAAGTTTGGTTTTTTTTAATGGAACAAAGGGTGAAGTTCACTTTAGCCATTGATGACTTACTGCTTTTATTTAAAGATGGTCTCTAACACATTTTTACAACTAATCATTTTCAGTTAGAAGTACATCTGCCACTCAATTTCTAAGATAGTTCCTAAGGTGGAAACTTATAAAAAGGCTTAAAAATGACCACTAAATACAGGTCTGATTTATTAATGTAAACATTTTAAAAACCTATCATAGTATATCAATGTATCTGTCTCACACTTTTATGCCTTTTGGTGACTCATTTAATTTCATTGTATAGATTTTTATTTTTAAAAACACTTGATAAAAATGACCTTTTTTCCCCGAGATCTCCAACTGAGTATGCCTTTTTTGTTTGATATGTTATATTTATCACAGGGGGCTTACAAACGGTTTTTTTTTTGTATCCTCTCTCTTTTTTTTCTCACTTAAATTCAAGGCATATTCTGTTAAAGAATATACTGGCAGGTGGGTTGTTGCCATTGATAAGATTTTTTAAAGTAATTGTTAATTTTAATATACTAATGAACAATAAAAAACTTCTCTAAATGCAGTGTGGTGTCCTGGTTTGAATTCTAGAGTAGAAAAATGGCATCAGTGGAACAACTAGGGAAGTTAAAGTCTCTAATTTGATTCATAGTTACATACTGGTGTTATTTTTGATTTCTCATAAATTCTGTGGTTATGTAAAATGTTAACATTAGTGGAAGGCAGGTAAAGAATATGTGGGAACTCTTTCTTTAAATGTAGTAGAAACTTAACCTCATCAAAAGTTTTAAATGTATGGCTCGGCGCCTGTGGCTCAGCGGGCTAAGGCACCAGCCACGTACACCTAAGCTGGCGGGTTCGAATCCAGCCTGGGCCCGCCAAACAACAATGACGCTGCAACCAAAAACAAACAAACAAAATGGCCGGGCATTGTGGCAGGCGCCTGTAGTCCCAGCTACTTGGGAGGCGGAGGCAGGACACTCGCTTGAGCCCGGGAATTGGAGGTTGCTGTGAGCTATGATGCCACGACACTCTACCCAGGACAACAGCTTGAGGCTCTGTCTCAAAAAAAAAAAAAGTTTTAAATGTATGGACATTTGACAAGAGTTTGAGTTCATTAGTGTAGAGAAAGTTTAGTGGTAGTTACATTTAATCTTATTTATAACTCATAATATTAAGAATTAAAAAGTTGAAAGACCAACAATAAAAATAGATTCATCCTTTTTATATGGGGGTGCTAAGCTCAAAGTGTGATTGCTAAGATTAGTTCTGCTTATTTTAGATTATTCTACTTTTTTATTTCTTCTGGCTTCGTTTTAAAAGATTGAAACATTATCTGAAAGAAAATATACCCCAAATTCATTAGTTTATACAATTGGTGCTAATAACAGTTTCTGTACCTACTAAGTACAAGAAATATCTAGGCACTGCAGGAATTTTAAAAGAAATAGCTCTAATTAGAGGGGTATGACATGTCACATAGCATGTACGTGTATGTGTGCGTGCACGTGTGTATGGAAAAAAGTTTTATTGACTTGGGTTGTTAACTATCATATAAATGGTATTGGGCTCAAGTGCTGTCAAAATTTAAGAGGCATTGGTAGAGATTACTTTGAACCAGGGTGATTAGGGATGTCTTCACAGAGAAGGTAGGTAGGAATTTAGCATAGAAGGAGGAATAGAATTTAAACACATGGAAACAAATGAGGACTCTAGGAGTTTAAATGTCTCACTAGATAGATGGCGTTATGGGCAAAGAGTAAGAGAGTAAGGGAGTGTATGTGTGGGGGGGTGTGGAGGGGTGTCATTGTTTGTTGAAAGTGGAGGCAGCCGGTTTAACCCAGTTATAAAGAAGATTGGCTGTGTGAATACAGGGATATGTACGCAAAGCAGTGGTGAAGAGGGCAAAAGATGGTTATTTTACTCAATTTGACAAACATTTATTAGGTGCTAAATGTGTGGAAGGTGCTGTGTAGGGGCAGGGGAGGACATAAAAAATGATTAAAATATAGTGGGAATTTTAGACCCCCCAAAAGTGCTGCTTTTCAAGTTCTTTTGACGTTAGACGGACAATTCATCTTAAATGAAATGTTAGAGACTCTGGTATTAAGCATGGAACAACAAAATCAGTGACAGAACAACTGAAGAAGAGGGAGAGAGTCGAAAAATTGAAGGAGCAATGACAGAACAGAAGAAAAGGTGGTGCTGCCTGTGCTGGTGGGGAGGGATAGATCAGCCTTTAGAAGGAAAAGGACCCTTCTTCCTCTGACATGGGCACAGGGAGGAAGAGGGTAAGTTTTACAGCTGTTTTGAGGTAGAATAGAAGCAAGTAAGGATCCCAGGAAATGTTTACTGTGAACATCAGGTTCAATAGACAGACAAGGAATGTATTTTTTTACCTTTGAAAAGTTCCTGGGCTAATGGAAAAGTGAAACAGTTCATCCTTATTTTTTATTCTGAAAGAGCAAAAGAATAACAGCAAAACACGTCATTGAAGGTATTGGTTTTTGGCTGAAGTTGGGTTTTTCTTAATGTGAAATGAAGTCAATATACAGTAGAACCTCCATAGTTGACCACCTCCTTAAGTTGAACTGGACATGTACCACGTGTATGTACCAGCACAGTTCCTAGGCCATAAGGCCTAGTTCTTTATGTTGATCACCTCTGTATGTTGACCAGTTTGTTACAGTCCCTTGGGTGGTCCACTTACAGAAGTTCTGCTGTAGTTAATGTGTACATGTTTCCATGCTTACACTCAGCTGGGGTTTGTCAGATATAGACCCACGGAGCTAAGAATCTAGGAAAGGAGGTATAAGAAACATTTATGCAGGTTCTTAGTATTTGCTTGCCTGTTGAACGCTTACCCGAGGTATAAGTGGCTATGTTCCCAAACTGTGCATGTGAAATATTAGAGCAATTTAAAGGGGATAGAGAATTGGAACAGTTTTCTGACTATTTCAGTTGAACAAGATTTTGAAATCAGTTTGCCATATATTTATCAAAAGTCCCTGTTTTGTTTTCTTCATAGATGTTATTTTCTACATTTATAAAATATAATTGTGTGCTTATTTTAAACAGTAAAATTATGAACATAGTTTTGGTCATACCTTATTTAAAAACTATACATTTCGAAAAAATTTTGGTAGGACTTGAAGGAGATACTTGGGGGGAGATATCTGGATATATACCACCCATTTTCCATTTTACATATGTAAACTTGCTTTCAAAGTGTTTGTACTTTATTGACTATATTTTAAGCACATATAGCCAGAAAAGAGCAGATTACTATACTGTACTTTGATTTTTATAGTCAAACTGAAGAAGACTTGTAGAAAAGGAAGAAAAATGCAATTTGGAGAGGAGGAAAAACGTTAACTTTTTTCTTTTCAGTATTTAAAAAAACACATTGCAGAATCCTTATTATTGGAATAATTTTTTTTCTTTTTTTCTTCTTTCTTTTCTGAAAAGCTATTTTGTGAAATCCTGCTTGGAAAGAAAATGATAGAAGTCTGAAAAGTGATTTATTTAAAGGCAATAACTAAAATTCAGTCACTACAAAAGTTAGTCTAGGAATTACTCGGCACTAGTTCTTCTGTACTCTCATTAAGCTGGGTTTGCGAGGTAGGGATTCCTGTCGGGGATATGTCTGACTTCCCATCCTCCCATCACCACCTCCTCCTCTCTTCCCACTCAGAAGAGGCAACAAGGCCTGCCCACAGCGCTTCCTGTAGCAGGGTTGGATGCAGCCTCTGCTGAGGTCAAGCACTCCCATTCCAGCCTCTTAAGGGCTTTCTCTATGTGTTGCCAGTGTGCTGGTAAAAATGACTTTAAACTCTTGTCAGTGCAGTTACTGGTGCATGCATCACAGTCCCACTCAAATAAACCTGTCACAACACAGAGTCGGCCGCTAGAGAAGAGTACAAGGGCAGGCCTCTAGCTTTTCATTCAAGCATCACTAAACGTGCACAGAGTGCCCAATTATTTCAGCATTATTGAGCAAGCCTACGGGAGGACCCAAGCCTTGCTACATTAGATTTTCTTTAGTAATTTGCTCAAGTACCTCTGAGGACACTTAAAGGGCTTAAAACGGTGGCTGCAACCAGTTTCCTTTTCTGGGTTGTTAATTCAGGTTTTCTCTTTCAAATTAACTCCCACTGCATGCTGTGCAGTGGTTTTGGGAGAACTGTTTAACACTAATTTTCTCAATTTTCAGCTTTTTTTGTTCACCGTAACTGCTTTAACCGTTATTCACGTATATTTTTCCATTAGGAATGCATGATAGCCAGGACTTGTTTTATTTTTTGAAATTAAAAAAAGCTTTTTTGAGGCTTTATGAAAGAAACCTTAATTTCAACTAAGTTAACTTAGATAATTTCACTATTTAAAAATTTTCTTATGATACATATACAAAACCCCCCAAATCTAAGTAAAAAGGTAGCATTTATTCACTGTGCTTCTCCTTTCCTTTCTATTCCGCCTTAAAAACATATGTTAAGGATACATCTTTCTTTTATGGGTACTGGGTTTTTTTAATCATCTATTTGGAGTCTCTTTCTTATTGGGGCGGGGGATGTGGATATAGGGGACAAATTCAATATCTGTGTCTAATTTTTCACAGCAGCAACAACTCCAGGCCCAGCATTTATCACATGGACATGGTCTGCCTGTGCCTCTGACTCCACACCCTTCGGGGCTTCAGCCTCCTGCCATTCCACCCATTGGTAGCAGTGCTGGGCTTCTGGCCCTCTCCAGTGCCCTTGGAGGTCAATCCCACCTGCCAATTAAAGATGAGAAGAAGCACCATGACAATGATCACCAAAGAGGTGAGTGGTTCTCTTGGGACGTCAATCTGAGATTACCTACGTGTTGCTAAGGTTTTTGGATGCCATTGTTTATTCTCCTCTGAATTTAATTTTACCAATGACTAAGCAAAGGATTTCCACTGGAAGGTAAAGTAATACTGCTCAGATATTATAGCAAGATACAATAAAATGAGCTATGTAATCCAGATCTTGTAATTCTACCTTCTCCTTATCTCTGAAAAATACTGCTCAGGAGCAGTCATTTGCCAAAGGATGATGCACTAGTGATTGGCAAGAGTTAATGCACACCCCAGAGGCAAAGGGCTCTGTGTCCTGGTTGTTGCCTTTGATTCCTTGTTACCATGTGTATTTCCCAAGTCTAAATCAGTAATAAAATCCTATAGTGCTCTGTGTTTAAAATAGTATGTTGGGTGAATAACTAATTTTGACCAAATTTATTTTGGAGGGAGATTTACTGATAAGGCTCACTTGTTACATGACTAACTCAATTATTATTTATAGATCACATAAGCCTATATAGGGGCAGTAAAAATCTCACAGGTAAGAAAATAATTTCACTTGTCTTAGTAATTGAGAAGGTACCAAATTAATGCGATCTATTAATATAACTACCTCTGTCATACCTAGTCTGTTTAGAAGCATTAAATTAACCAATACATGTGCTTATGCAGTTAATTGATTAAAAGGCCAGTTGTGCTCCTTCCAGGTAGATTCCTACCACTACTAAGGTAGATGATGGTGTGCAGACATATTTGATGTGACTATTATTACTAATATGGTGCTTGTTAATCATTTTTATTAGTTAATAACGAAAGCAAATGAAAACATTTCTCCCACCATTCCTCTGTGGGAATTTACTGAACTCGTGGGTGGATCATTGGTTTGAAGGGTGTGGTTCATAATTAAAAGCTTGTAGCTATTCCTGTCTCAGTATTGTTAGCATGAATTATAATCTTGGGTCAGTGATTTTCATTACATAGGCAGAAATTTCTCATCTCTAATGTTAGAAGCACTGTAATATTTGTTATCCATTTATCTTAGTGCAGTGGTACAGAGTTGATATGTCATTATTAAATTTTTACAAGTGGGAAAAGTCTGTGAGGAGCATAAAAAATACAAATGTCCAGCTTTGGTTTTTCTGAAATGGTATCAAAGGTAGATTGGTATTTATCTTGTAAAGTAGTATCAATAGTTAACTTTACAGCAGTGTTGACATCTGTGCATTTTGCTGAACAGACAAGTTTGATAAGTGTATGACTCCGTGTAAACTAATTAGTACTTTTCTTTTTTCTTCTTTCCACCACTTTAATCTGCTTGTGTTGCTGCTGTTTTGCCTATAGACAGAGACTCCATCAAGGTAGGAATCATAATTCACAGAGAAATGGCTTACGAGGGCTGTATATGATTTGAATAAGTCTAGTAATGGATTTTTTTGAGATTTAAGGAATGATTTTGCAGGCTTTACTAAGTAGTGGTTAACTGTGTGGGGGGGCTTGTTACTTTAAATATTTTGGTTGAAATTTTGGAAAATATGGTCTCATTTTTCTATCAGAAATCAAATTTGTAGAGCAAGGTAGAATTACAAGATCTGGATTACATAGCTCATTTTATTATATCTTGTCATGTGAAAAAGAATAATTGCTTTACTTCACTTACACTGAGGCTATAAGATAATAGTGAAATAAATCAAATTGGTTTATAAGGAAATGCATTAGTTTCATATTTGGGGAAACAATTCCATCCTACAAAACTCTTTATCAAACCATTTAAGTGCATATTTCTTAACCAGAAAGAATCCCTCCCCCCCCCCAAGATGGAGTCTCACTTTGTCACCCTTGGTAGAGTGCTGTGGCATCATGGCTGATAGCAATCTCAAACTCTTGGGATTTAAGAGATTCTCTTGTCTCAGCCTCCCAAGTAGCTGGGACTGCAGGTGCCTGCCACAATGCCTGGTTATTTTTAGAGACAGGGTCTTACTCTGGCTCAGGCTGGTCTCGAACCTGTGAGCTCAGGCAGTCCACCTGCCTTTGCCTCCCAGGTGCTAGGATTACAGGCTTGAGCCACTGCGCCTGGCCCAAGAATTATTTTTTTCTTAATTAAGAATTCTTTTTTAAAAAAATTAATTAACATGTTGGTTTCCAGTATAGCAAGTTAATTCTCTTTAGGTTTTACTGCCCTCTGTGTATCTTTATAGACAAGTTGTAGGGAAAGAGGAAAAGTATGTAGGGCCTAATGATTTGGGTATGCTTTTGTAACACCAGAATATGGGATGTGCTAAAGACACCTGAATTTATTTAGTAAGCAAATAAGAAAAACCAGCTGCCATGACAGGAAATGAATGAAGTATGAAAATTACCATGATTACTTTTGAGCCAGGCACAATGTAAATATGACATTGTATTATGCATAATTGCAGTGCATATGCCATTGTATTATTTACTGATTAGAAGGAAAGGACACTTTTCAAGCATTGGCCAAATTACAGATGCTGTTGATTTCCTTTTTGTATTTTACAACAATTCAATGTTTTGGAGCATAGTTACATTTCTTGGAATTTTCAGTGAAGCTATGATTATATGAAAACTAAAATCTTCCCCTGAAACCACCTGTGCTGTCATTTTGAATGCCTTTTTACTCCTGTCCTTTCATAATGAAAGGGAATTGAGATTTTTTTTTTCCTAGAGCCCTTAAATAAGGAGACTAAAAATTGACTATGTCTACTTTACCCTTCAAGAATCTTTGTAATTAGAAAGGGCATCTGCACTCCCATATAAATGTCAACATTTATAGTAGGAACTGCACACATTGTGTTATTTAATTATTCACTTACAGTTTTGTATTTTTTTATATTTTTAAAAATTTCAGGCACCATTAATTTAAATTTATAAATTTAAATTTTTTTTATATTTTTATATGCATATTAATACCTAGATTAAAAGGCATTCTTAATCAGAGTATAGTAAGTATTTCACACATGAGTGCTTAGGAAGTAGTAAGTAAATGCAGTGACCAGCATTAACTGATAACAGCTCTTAGAAAGTCTGTCTAGTTATTCTGAGGTCATAATGTAAACATTTCCTGCCTTCTTATTATAAATACATACTTTTAGGCAGGCCAGTGAACTAAACAAAAGCCTTCTCTCATGCCCTACTCCCAGAAGACTGTGAAACTATTTATACTTCAATGCACACTTTTGTGTCAATTACATTTTTTTATTCCATTACAAAAGAGGAGGGTGTATTTTGAAATCATCTATAATCATTCAGGGCGAATCTGGAAATGAGAGTCTGTATAGCCAGAAGCCAGGAGAGAAACAAAGAATTAGAGGCAGATAATTTTTCCTTGATTTATTATGGAATGGTAGCTATAAATAGACATTATTGGTGGGGCAAATTTGAAGTTGCTTTGTGGCAGGTCTGGGGCTTTCCTGAGCTCTGCATGGTGAAATAGTTCGCTAATTTTTTAAAACGTGTTCTCTGATACTCTGAGAAGCAGTCAGTTGCTTGTTCCATCGATTGTCCTCCTCTAAGTGGTTCTGGTTAAGAGGGACTTTTTATGACTGTCTGCTGTGTGACTCTAGATGGTTTTTATCAGTCAGAGCGCGCCAGTTGCCTGCAGCTGGAGTTGGGCTTCTATGAAGTAATTTATTCATGCAAGATAATGCTCTTTAACATTTAACAGGTAATGAACGTGACATAAATTTCCTTCTTGCTTTTAATTTTTCCCTTTCCTCTTCTAATGTGCAAACAGGCAGCTCTGGTACTCTAAATAATAAGTAATTTTTGGCCATCTGTCAAAAGGAAATTTCAATACAAATTTAAATTAATGGTGCCTGAAATTTTTTATAGCTCCTCTAAAAGCCTCTAATGTGCAGAAAATTCTGAATCTGCTGGTAGTAATTAGTGTTGCATGTAATGAGGATGTGGGCAATGTTACACAGTCCCAGTGTAACATTTTGATATGGTAGCAAAATTTTGATTTATACAAGGCTATGGATGGGTTTAATTGTGAGAGACACTTATAATGTTTTCTTGATGTTACAGATTATTAAACAGGGCAGATTTTCAGAATATCGTATAAAATTGAAATTTAAACTTACTGTAAAGATTCTGGTAATTAAGGTGCTTTACCTTTAAATGACAAGTAAAATTAAAGAAATTTACTTGCTAAAGTGTTGAGCCTTCTGACTTCTTTTTCTTTCTCTTCCTGGAAGTTCTCTGGCCATTAAATCGCATGCTATTGGCTTTATTGATCTTGTTTTCTATGGCTCCTATAGCCAGTTTATTTGTAGACTTGTATCTGAAGTTTTTCAACAAGTGTGGAGAATGTAAATATGGATCTAAAGGAGAAAGTGCTGTAGGAGCCCAAGGATCAGTTTTCTTGATTATGAGAAAATAGAACTGTGTGTGGTGTAGGCCCATTGAAGTAAGAAACCAGGCCACCTGCAGCTGCCCTCACATGTCACTTGGCTGTCCAGGGTGACTCCATGTGCACACCAGTAAGTCCTGCATTTGAGGCCTGAAAACAGCAAGAAATACAGACCACCCTTGAAGATAGGGTGGCAAAGCCCAAAGCTAGCTTTCCATAAAGGCCCCCCATGAGGTTCCCCTTTCTGTTTCGTAGGGGGGCTTTTTCCCACCTATTCCTGGAATGTTTAGAACCATTTCTCTTACCCCTAGAGAAGGCATAAACAAAACCAAAGAAATATTTCCTAAGGTGATGGAGCCTTCCAATTGCCGGTCCCTCGCACTGAGGGCAGAGCAATAAAATTGGTTGGCTCTAAAGCAGTGGCAGAGAGGACATTGCCACTTGCTACCTGGAGCTTCCCACTTGCTATGGGTTCCGGTTCATGAAGAGGAATCAGCTGCTTTGGGTCATTGGGTTCCTCACATCACCCTCCAGTTTTCGTCTGAGTGACTGAATTCATGAGGATAATGATTCAGAGCTGTAAAGGCCAACTCGCCTAAAACGTTGTAGGAATTCAAGGCTAAGAAATTAGTCTTATTTACTACCCTACTCCCAAATGTCTACATAATTCCAGCATCACATAGCAAAAAAACAGGCACCAAAAATCAAGCCCCGTATGCCAGAGGTGGCGGGTTCAAACCGAGCCTGGCCAAAAATTGCAAAAAAAAAAAAAAAAAAAAAAAGACCAGTTTAAATATAGACAGCAAAATTCACTATCACCAGATACTTATTAGCTTCATGGCCTCCCCCAGGTTGCTCTTACTGTGCGTGTTTATTACTTTGTAAGTCCTTTTTATGTGTCTACATGGTCCTCCTGTGTTTTATTCTGAGTGCAATAACCTTCTCAAGTCAGGTCTGTGAGAAATTTGCCATTTTTTATCTGTAATATATAGCAGAAATATAAACATTTTTCCCCCTCCAAGTGGTGGTGTTTTAATTTTTGTTATTTCATTGGAACGTCTTCCCCAAAGTACTGTATGTATCACCAACGAACATGATCATTTTTAGTGACTTGTGCATTGCCAAATTGATCTCTAGAAGCTCTGTACCAATTTAAAATGCCAAACGCAATATTTGGGTGTATTTCCATCCACACAATCCAATAGTATTGAATTTTATAATTTTAGTAATTTTTGTTAGTGTGATGAAGTGGATGGTGAGCTTTATTTTTTAAATTTACATATAATTATTTTTCAAGCTAAATGCTTTTCTGTAGGTGTGCTTTTTCTCTTTTGTGAATTCTTTGATTTTGTCAAACTGGCTTTCATAATGATCTGTTCATTGTGTGTGTTTAAGGGTATGCCTTTTTAATGTAGACATGTCTATATAATTTGGTGTTTATTCTTCATAAATGACTAAAACATCATACATTGCTTTTCTCCCTGAGTTATTCTGTTGGCAGTAAAGGTTTATCAGTGGAAAGATTAGAATAAGGTTGTTTTTATGTTCAAATTGAAGTGTATGATTCAGGCCAAGAAAGCACTTTTGCCTCAATAGTTGGGTGTTACAGGTGACAGTAGGTTTTTAACCTGAATTAACAGAATGATTACTTCCGATTTGCCACTTCACTTTGCATGTTGAGAATTAATGGTCAAGGTTCTTTTCCAGGATCTTGTGTAGCCTGTGTGACTTCTCCTACAGTGCCACCAGTTTTATATGTCTCAAAGAATATCAGTCTAAAAGGAGTGTGCATTTAATATAATAATGTTTAACCCTTTGGACTCTCCCATGTGGGAGAATGGTAGAGAGACACCACTTGAGGAAGTAAGGGACCAGAAAAAGAATAACCATGTGGCCCAAGCGAGGAAGTAAGGGACCAGAAAAAGAATAACCATGTGGCCCAAGCAGTTTGGTTTTTTAACACTTCCTTCCTTTTAACACCCCTTTGAGATAGGGATGTTGGGACAAAGCTTGGTGAGATAAACTTGTATTACTGCAGACTTTGGAAGCACACATTTAAAAAAAACAAAATTGTAAAATGATAAAAGGCTAGATTAAAAAGGGAGGATGAGATGAAAACCATAAAACACTAAAAAGAGTAAGCAAACAAAACAGTGACTTCTGTTATCTCCTATTTTCACTTCAGTCGTTAGCAATTTGAGGAAAGAAACTAATTAAGGGCAGTGAGTTGGACACTCCAGTTTACTCACTCCGACCTATGGAATAATCAGGTTGATCCTTAATATCCATTCACTCACACTGGTATTTAGGGAGCCAACTCTCATTAAATGTATAACTCCTAATTTAGATTTTACTTATGAGGATAATAGTTGTTATGCTTGCCCTTATTTCATATCTGAGAAAGAGTTTACAGGTGCAAAGGCCTTGTTAAAGGTCATGTCACACCATGCTGTCCTCTAAAGACTTATCTTTGGGTGACCCTGTTGTACATTCTTTGTTATTAAAAATTCAACCATACTACAAAGTATGAAGAATTGTACAAAGGACCTTAATAACACCAGCAACTAGGTACAGAGCTACCAATATTTAGCTACTTTTTTTTTTTGAGACAGAGGGTCAAGCTGTCACCCTGGATAGAGTGCTGTGACATCACAGCTCACAGCAACCTCCAATTCCTGGGCTCAAGCGAGTCTCCTGCCTCCGCCTCCCAAGTAGCTTGGACTACAGGAGCCCGCCACAACGGCCAGCTAATTTTTTTTTTTTTTGGTTGTAGCTGTCATTGTTGTTTGGCAGATCCAGGCTGGATTCGAACCGACAGCTCAGGTGTACAGGGCTGGCGCCTTAGCCACTTGAGCCACAGATGCTGAGCCTTTAGCTACATTTTCATCTATTCCTTTTTCTTTGCACTGAAGTATTTTAAAGCAGATCCCAGGAAGTATGCATTTTGCTTTTAACATACTTCAGTATGTAAAATGAACACATTTCTATAAGTAATTTGCTTTTTTAGATGACCATAAATCAAACTTGTTTGATTATTTCAAATAATTGGTTTACTGGAAATGAAATTTTGAATAGATACCATTGCATTTTATTATGATTTTTTTTTCCAGATCTCTGTTAATTTAAGAGAGTCTCTCTTACTTTTAAAAATTTTTGCTGTCCTACTGCCTAACTCTACTCCCTTCTCAAACTAATTCTTGATTTGTGCAGTTGCACAAAGATTAGGATTCTTGCCCTCAAGAAGCTAAAAATTTAGTGGAAGGCAACTTTACTTTTTTGGCCCAAAGGGAATCAGAGATAACAACCAGAGGAATTGGCTCAAGCAGCTAACGCGCCAGCCACATACACCTGAGCTGGCAGGTTCGAATCCAGCCTGGGCCCGCCAAACAACAATGACGGCTGCAACCAAAAAATAGCCGGGCATTGTGGCGGGCGCCTATAGTCCCAGCTACTTGGGAGGTGAAGGCGGGAGACTCGCTTGAGCCCAGGAGTTGGAGGTTGCTGTGACGCTACGGCACTCTACCTAGGGCAACAGCTTGAGGCTCTGTCACAAAAAAAAAAAGCTGGGTGTGGTGGCGGCTCATGTCTGTAATCTTGGCATTGTAGGATACTGAGGCAGGAGGGTCACTAGAGCTTAGGATTTTGAGACCATTCTGACCAAGAGCAAGATCCCCCCTCTCCACTAAAAATAGAAAAACTAGCTGGGCATGGTATAGTCCCAACTGCTCAGGAGGCTTAGGCAGGAAGATCTGTTAAGCCCAAGAGTTTGAGGTTGCTGTGAACTAGGCTGATGCCACAGGCACTCTAACCAGGACTACGGAGGAAGAGTCTGTCTTTTAAAAAAAAAAAAAAATATATATATATATATATATATATATATATATATATATCACACACACACATGTATATATATATTTAAAGCTTATCTTAAGCAATATTTAGATGGAGGATTTGTATTTCAGATACATCATAGTCAAAGGATAGAAATGTAACTTGATATTTTAAAATATTTCTAAATATTTTACTGCCCTGATTATTGGTGATATTCTCTTCACTGTCCATCACCAACAGGTATATGCAAATGTAGACTTCATTCTTTTATCCTGTTCTCTCATCCTAAGAAATAGACTTTCCTGGTGTGATTCATCTTGAAGTGTTCTTGACACCTCGAGGAAGCGCACTGACATGTCTAGGGTATGAGCCATTCTGCAGGAGGTTGTCTTAGGTTCTTTAGCAATCCTCTCTACCACTAGATAAGCTGTTTACCAGTGGTCTAGTCACTTAACCTTTGTGGGTATCAAGGATGTTGGCATTCTTTCAAGCTTTTGGAATATATGTATGTAGTTTCTTATGTGTTATTCAGTCCTGTTTCACATGTCTTTCAAAACAAATATTTAGAAGTACAAATCTTACGTCATACAGTATATTAGCACAATGAAAGTGACCATACCCTTGGTCAAATAAACACAACGGCAGTTGTATTTCATTTGGGAAGTCGAGTGATAGGGGATAGGTAGTTTGTTGTTAAAAGCATGCTATTCAAACACTTTATGCTGTAACTCTTTCAATTACCCAAATTAAGGTGGTAATTTGAAATTGTTTTCGCATTACTAGTACTTTCTAATTCTTAGTAAAGGTTTTTATTTCTACGTGTATTTTATTTCTAAAGAGTTACCTTATCAAAGAATAATCAAAAACTATTGTTCTTTGGATTGTTGATGCAGTGATTTGTTCAGTATTAATTGATGCCTGCCTTTAGGCATGTCAGCTGTGTGAAATGTAACAGGTGCCCTAATTCCAGAAACTGTGTTGTAATTGTTTGTTTGTCGAGCAGATGAATAAATATCTTTAGGGCATAGCTGGTCCTCAGGTGGTAAGCATGAATGAATTGATGATGTGACTCAAGGAGACATGCTTGTTGTGCTGTAACCTCCTCCATGACTGCTGAAGCAGAACAAATATTAATTAACAGGGGCAGGCTGGTTGTCAGGTCGGCATTCTCTTGCTGATTTGGCAAAGGTTGGTTTAATTCTTTTCTCTGTAAACCAACCCTCATAGTAGAGAGACATTTTCATCCTGATGTTTGTTTAATGACTTTGATTTTCTTAATTAGGTTGCATTTCATCTCTTGCAAAAGTATCATCCCGTAAAGTTTGTATTTAACCTTTTAAAAAATTTTAGAGGGGCTCAAGATTTATGTAAGTGTTATAACTGGCACTTGAATTTCGAGAGCATTTGTTTTTGAAAATGTAGATAACACTTCCAGTAGAATTATTCAAAAGAATTATTCCACCATCTTTTTTGTATTTTTCTAGTAACACTAACCCATTCTTAGACATTTATAAAATCACCCAGGGAAAACTTAATAATCTTACGTGAATTATTTCTGTAACAGCTCTCTCCTACTTAAAGATCTATGGATGGTGGTTTGAAGTAACTCAGTTATCTTCTGGGTTCAAAGACACTCTCTACACTTGGTGATTACCACTAGTAAGGACTGTAATTTTGGACATGATGCGTTATCTGTAATTATTACCATGGTAATTGCCTTGTGACAAAATTATACAGAATATGGGGTTCATGAAAAGAGTAGTAGAAAGAAAGTGGGCTGAGTGGTCCTTTCTAAAAGAATTTTTTTTTTAAATAAGTTTGCTGCTGATTGAAATAAAATCATTTCAAAACTAAATAATGCTACTTAGATTTGGCAAATCAAGACTTTAAATGTTAAAGTTAGATGAATACTTAGTTGTTTTTTGAATCTAAATATTAATGAGTTTTTTGAATCTTAATCTAAATACAAAATAAGTCATATTGCTTTAATTTTATCAGATTGTTCGTTATTCAGAACCAATTATTTTTGTATATAATAAATTCTGCTGCTTTAGATTTGAGGCTGCTAGTATTATAAGACGTTCCTATGTATTTGTGATAGTTGTAATTGGTAGTTAAGTGCCTGCCTCCTCTTACTCCTGAGTTAAGTGATGCTTCTAGTTTTGCTTCACTAGAAACCAGAGCTCAGCAACATACATATACATACAATGCGCTCACTTGCGGTCTGCCTTTCTTGCTTCAAACTGCTTAATATTCCATCTCCTCTGCAATCACTAAATGTTCATGAAAATCTTGCACTTTCTTTCACTCCCCTCCTCTTTTATTGAATTGCAGGCAGTGAGGTAGAAGTTAAAATATCTTAAGTATTCTTGTTGTAAATGAACTTTCTAAGATATGGTGATAAAGGTGAGTATAAGGAATTCTTTTTCTTAGAAATGGACTCATGATTGAATTATATCGTATCCTGAAGGATTTTGAATCTTGTTTTTAAATTGCTACTTTTCCAGTTGCTGACTGTTCTAATTTGAGGGGAAGAGGAGCTGGCTGGGGGGGAGGGGAGGTAAACAACTTAGTGATACCGCCCAGTGAGAGAAGCCAGTAGGCAATTTAATAACACCTTTTTATTTATTCCTCCTTATGGCCATTTTAATTATTCTAGAAAATTTTGAGAATTCTATTCATTTATCTTTTTTTCAACTTCTGTTTTCTTGAGTGACATTTGGCCTTTTGAACAACAAAATAAAATTGGAAATGCTAATGTTTTGAGCCAACTGAAGAAGGAAAATAAAAATGTCACCATGGTAACAAAGCTGCTTTCTAGATGGTTTCCTAAGATATGCCTGAACTAGAAGCAGATGTCTGATTTGAGAATCTTGCCTCCTTCAATGTAAACAAATAACTTCTGGGCAGGTGTTGGAAATAATATGGAAATCCTATTAAGGGGCCCCAGGTTCCTGTCAGTCAGGAAGCCCACACCACAAAAGGGCTGGTTGTTGCATAAAGGAGCAGAGTAAATTCTCATTAGGCTTGAGCTTTTCCCAGGAAATGATTGTCTCCGTGTATTCTTTCTTCTGTGAATCTGAATGTAAGCTGTTGCTTCTATTGATCTATTCACTGGCTCTATTTTCCTCCTCTTCATTCCAGATCCTCCTGGCCCCCACCAGCCTGTATTCTCCCCCTCATTCATCCTTTCCCTTTACATTAACACTTGATCTGTGCTACTGCTCTGACAGTTGTGACATTTGTGATTTTAACCTCCCAACCTGGGTGGGGATGGGGGAGGAGGGGAAGTTATTCCCTGCCCCTGTTTTACAAAGACTGACTGGAATTAACACAGCAAGCGGCAGCAACAGTCATGAAGACCATTCTTATACATTTACTTGAAGTTACTATAGTTTTATGAATTAAGCAGAAACTAAAATCATGAAGAAACTGCTTTAGAGGAACTTCTGAAAATGCTCGTAGTTGTCTGGTAAGCCTGTCTATAGCTGCGCTATTCAATATGGTAGGTAGCCGTATGAAGCTATTTTAAGTTAAATAAGTTAAAATGAAACAAAATTTTAAAATCTAGTTTAGCCATTGCACCAGCCACATGTCAAGTGCTCAGTAGCCACATATGCCTGTAGAAACTCCCATAGCAGTGGAGATACAGAATATTCCCAATACCACAGAAAGTTCTGTGAGATGGCACTGTTCTTCTGGGAGACTCTGGCCTAATGAGGCATACTGGTTCTGCTGCCATCTAGTTAAAACTGACTCCTAATACTCCAAAGCCAGTTTCCTCTCAATGCACAGAAAACAAGGCCATGTATATATTCAGTTTTGTAGATTCTTTTCTGCCCATGAGTGATTGTTGTGGTTGGCTGCACTAATATAGTAATCTTTAGTTGTACATCTTTTTTTTTTTTCTTTTTTGGTCACAGAACTGGTTGAGCAGTTTAACATGAGTCTTTTCAAAATGGACCCCCAAGAGATACATTTTAATGTTTCTAGGTAGAAAGTTGTGGCAGTTTGTGGGGGAAGGAGAAGTGTTTGAAGGCAATGCATAACGTTGCTCTTTATAATACTCAGAAGGTTAAATGTGGATAAACACAAAACAAGGCTTCAGAAAAGCCACACCATTATTATGCAGCATTTCTTGGACTATAGTCCCCAAGACGCACTTCATAAAGCCAATAAAGTGCGCACTGGTGGTCTCCAGTTACCCTAGCAACGGACCATGGGACATAGTGTATGTGAAATGCATGAACATCTGTGAATTAATCTTTTTTAGTTTGTTCTTTTCTTGGCACTGATTGGGCCACTCGGGCTTGTGCCTGTGACACTGCGTGCAGAGGGGTAATCTGCAGCAGTCCCCAGGGGCTTGCCCTAAAGTGGATGGTGGAATGGAAAGTGAAGGGAGATTTATCCCGGTAGTGCATTCAGCAGTGGAAGGATTTAGCCTGACAGTACTCTCGGCAGGATGTTATTAGCTTACTTTCTGGTGCATGGGGAAATGAATAAAAAAATTTCTAGTAAATCTGGCCATTATTGGGTTTATTGGGCTGCCCTGAAAAAATAATCTGTAGAGAAAATTGAAATAATCACTGTGTTTGTACTACAGTTATCAGGACTTGAAAGCTTTCTGAGTTATTCCCCATCCTTGCCCCAGGCCCAACCCCAACCCTAGCCCCAAGCCCAGCCCCAAGGATTATAACCAAACCATATTGGATTGTCATTACTCTGAGTGAGACTCTTGAATAGGATGCCCTGGCTAGAATCTGTTTTGATAATAAAATCTGGTAGTAACTAACCTTCTCTGACCTTGTTTAGGGAAATTTTTAAGCTGGTGACATTTAAGCCCTTGGGAGAATAGAGCAAATTATAAGTAAATACATAAGCATTCAGGAACAATACCTTGAGCAGTTATTCCCGACCCCTGACCACTTTGATCCTGTTCCTCAGGCTGCAGCATCCCTTGCTTCCCCTTTGTTTGCTGCCCTCTCTAGACATGAGCTTGGCTACAGACTTTGTGTTCAGTTTCTCCTGTCAATACTACATGCTCACTTGTAAATGTTTTGTTCACCTTGTTATTTTCAATTCTCTTCTCTTTTCTTCCTTTTTTTCTCCTCCCCTCCATCCTTCCGTAAGGGCCAGCCTTCTTCCTTCCTGAGGAGGAATGAAATAAGAATATTATATATGAAATGTTTCACAGTGGATAAAATTTATGTGATATTTAGGTAAAAAAAAATTTCTTTAACAAATGTATTTAGACAAACGTCTGTGCTACATTATAGCCTGTTTGACTTGTCATTAATATTGAAGGGCGTTTAAGTAGAGAGAGCTACTTGTCAATTCATATATGTTTCCCTTTGACTATTAAAAAGGTACAGTTATACCTCTAGAGCTGAGAGATTTTCCTGATTTTTCTCATACACAACTAACCAAAAATTACTTTTAATGGTTTCTGACTTTGAAACCTGTTGATATTGGTAGAAGTACTTGAAAATTGAGCAGTACAGTCTAAATAAAATATTTAAAGTTAGTAGGTATTGATTTGGTAGCTGGAGGGCAGACAGGCCTCACTGACTTGGGGGTGGTACATAGTAAAGATTAGATACAATCTCTTCCTCAAATCATTTTCCTATTAAACTATGGAACCTAAGATATGCTGCCTTCTGAGGAGACTAAAATATATTAATGGATCATTCCTCTTCATTTCTCAGAGCTTCCGATGAGTCCTGAATTCTTTTAAAATGTGCATATAAAACTAGTTTATGATGACTGGAGGACTAGTTCTGAAGGCTGTCTTCCCAGGAAGCTGCCAGAGCTGATGTGCAAATACATGCAAACATGGAACCTTTCGCAAATACTGACAGTAATGCCAGTGGCAACATTCTGTAGACTCCCAATCTTGAGATATGACTTTTACTCTAATTCAAAAGTATTTTGTAGGAATCAGGAAAACAATTGGACTACAGAGCAAAAAAAGTATCATCTGACTTGTCAATAATTTAAACACCCTCGACTGCTTTTCATACTGTTTCTGACATAAAAATAAACATTTTATTTGTTTTTGTTCTTCACATTTAGTTTCTGATGATATTTTCTTCTTTCAAGCGTTCTTTTTTTTTTTTTCCTTCTTTTTTTTTAAAGTTACCAATTTTCTGGTTATTCAAAGCCAGACTCAGGAATAGAACATTTACAGGGATTATTACAGATCTTTAGAAGGAAGTAGAGTTCTCAAATTGTCTTTTTCATGATCTGGACTGTTACTTGTTTTTATGAAAGTGCAATTTTTTTATGTCAAGAACTAAAAAGTTTCAGATTCATGGTAAGAATTAAAAAATGCATGGTAATAAGTGGCAATAAACTAGCTGTGGTGAGAAGAGGGAGGGAGTATGAATCTCTGCTATTTCCTTTATTCATATGGCTCTAAGTATGATAAAAACAGTCATTTGGTGATCTGGTTGTTGTTCTGTGCTACTGAAGGAAAGCGAATACAATCTAGAAGGGAACAAGTCACGAGCGTTTATTTTATTACTGTCATATCCCTATGTACTAGTAGAGCAAACAGCAATCATTCTTTTATTTTTTAACTCATATTGTGTTTGAAAGTAGACATAATCCAGGTATGGTGGCTTACACCTATAATCCTAGCACTCTGGGAGGACAAGATGGTAGGATCTTGGAGATTAGCCTGAGCAACAGTAAGACCCTGTCTTCACTAAAAATAGAAAAATTAGTGAGGATTGGTGGTATATACCTGTAGTCTCAGCTACATGGGAGGCTGAGGCAGGAGGATCACTTGAGCCCAAGGGTTTGAGGTTGCTGTGAGCTATGATGATCCCACCGTACACTACTCAGGGCAAGTAAGATTCAGTCTCAAAAAAAAAAATAAATTGAAATAAGATCAGCACTTTATTATTACAGATGTGTAGACTTATAAGAGTGAATATGCTTAAGGGAAAGTTGTTCTTGGCCATTTTCTTATACACACATTATTTCACTGAAACATTGGTGGTAGAAGCGTTTTCAGCATTTTAGGACAGATGTACCAAAATCTGTACCTATAATCAGCCTTACTTTGGGTCTACCCCTAACATGCACAATGTCAGTGAAAGAGTCCAAATGAAGGCCCTCATGCCATATGCATAAGTATTTAAAAGTTACAAATCCAATTAGTAAATATACCTTCATGATGACCTGAAAGACCAGGTTTGAATTTATAATAAAATTAGTAGGTCCTTTGGAGTTCATTGCTGAAACTAGTTGGCCCTTGCATATTTTTACACCCTAGTTCTTACTTCAGAACTTCATTGTGCACCCTAATGCCTGACTTCAAGTCAATTTGCATTCAAACTAGCAGCCAGCTCTATCCCTGAGAAATTCCAGGAAGAGAACTGGGTAAACTCTGGAAGTGGGCCCTTAGGCAAGGAATTTCAGGGTCCCGGGTAGGCTCATTTGTGGGTATGTTCACTTGATCCCAAGAGAAAGGGCTTAGCTGGCCAAGGGCCTGGGCCCAAGTCAGGGGGCCATCTTGCCAGGCTGCTTGGTTTCTGTCAGGTTTTACAAGCTGCACTTTTAAGAGAAAAGATAGGGAAGTGGGAGCTTGGAACCGTTAACATTTTAAAATAATTTTTTCTTAAATAAATGTCAACTTTTTTTTTTTTTTAATCAGAATCAGGCCAAGGAATTCAAAAATATAAAATATATACAAAACCAGCTAATTTAAACTGTGCTTTACATCCTGTTTACTCATATCTAACTAGGCTTTTAAAAATATTTCATAAAAAATCCTAAGTGCATATTATAGCTATGGGAAGTACTTGCAAAAGTAGGGGAGGGAGGTGACTTTTAAAATTCAATTAGATAGCAATTAGTGGACAGGGGATCTTTGTAGTCAGGACTTTCCAATTAGTTTCACCTCCAGCCTTGTCCATAGTAAAGCCTGGGCACTAGTGAAAATGCCAGGCAAGGGTTAGACCTAAAAGGATTAGTTGTGAAGATTTGGTTTTCTTAGACTAGAGATTACCACTGGGATCTAACTCGGGTCATGATTTCTGTTTTCCTCTGTCTTTGTTCCTTTTATAGCTTCAGTGGTTGGGCAGCTGGAAGTGCCGCAGAAATATTTGAAGAGCCCTATTTAGTAGTTTATATGGAAAGTTGTTGAATAATTCACATAACAAATGATTAGACAAGCTCTTGTCCATCTGACTGAATTATTCTACTTGTTTGCCAAAGCAACAAAGGAAGAGAACAGCGTTTCCTCCTCCAGAGGGTATACAGTGGCGGAATTGACCCATCTAGTTATTGGGTTTCAGCCTTTTGTTGACATTGTTGTAAATGAAAGCAGCCCAGACGAGCTCTGAGCAGCTGGGCTGGATAATTGTGAAGGATTCATGCTTGTTGCTGTTACCCCCAGTGTTTGCAGTGGGTTGTTTGCTTTGACTTTTGTTGAACTGTTGACAAAAGCATTAGATACAAATGGGAACAAATAAAGTGGTGAGATGCCAGGAGGGCTTGGCAGGAGAAGTGGTTTTCATTCTGACTTAAATGGGGGGGATGTTGGAACTTATGGAGGTGGGAAATGGAAGGTGTATTTTGTGTGTACATAGCAGTTTTCTAGCACCAAACTGAAAAATGGTTTGCTGCTTTTTTTGCCTTGACTCAAAGAGGTGAGAGAATCAAGGAGGCTACCCTGTCTTACAACCCTCAGAAAGCAACACTGTATTTATTATGCCCATCAGGTAGATTGTTGGCCAGAAATTTTGTAATAGAAATGGTTGATTTCTGGATTCTCCCTCTTTAACTTAAAACAAATTTTAATAATGTAAGTATTTTGGACTGGGGAGATGACAGGCATGATGCTGAGGTGGACAGGATTAAGAACAGTATATGCTAAAATAGTATAGCTAGCAAAATGGAAGTCATCTACTGGAACGCTTTTAATTTGGTTTAAACAAAATACTCTTTTGTATATTCAAGTAGGGACTAGCTCAGCTGTTGTGAAGCCAGAAAATTAATGGTATTTTTAGTGAAATAGCAAGAGCATGTCAACAACATAGCTGTAGATGATAATGTTGGCATTTTATTCATGAGGAATTATCAATGCAGGTTACTGGACAACATAGTGTGACTGAAAATGATTGAGTGTTGGAGAAGCTGCTGTCCTTCTGCTCAATGATTTCATTTTGCATTTTGTCTTCCCCAGGCTTCATTTGTACATATATTTGCCCTATCACAAAAACACAAAGTCATCCTGGCTGTGAGTGTAGTATGCATATTTCTTCTCCCTTTAAAATGTCTCTAAACGAAAGTTCTCTTTTGACTATCAATTCAGACTGCAGAGTAGGTTTTCAGCACACAGATGGTCAGTAAAGGTGAGTAGGCTTCAGGAAAAGGTTCCTCTGAACAGTTTATATATAAATAGGTATGTGGCAGTTGTCTAAAAGCCAGAAAAATTTACCTCAGTACAATAGATGGAAACTGTCACAGAATGTACTTTCCTGGCAAATAAAGGATTTGGAATAAGTAGTGGGACCAGAAAATTTTTTTTAAAACATGGGCAAGGATAGACAGAACTGTTCAGGGAGTTAAAAATGCCCTTTGGGACAATGTGTTTCGGTGATATGAAAATTGAAGACAGTTTGTTAAAAATATATTGGAAGGGTTAGAAAAATTAAGCCTCGTCATTGTGTTTGGTTTCCAATTTTGGGCCAAAGCATTCTGGGCACCATCATCACTAAAATCTTCTTTTGCTGGGGGTACCTCTTCAGTGCTGTGTTCTCCAAACTCATCTATTGGATTTCTTTCCTCTACTAGTGACAAAAAGAATGGATTATACCTTTGTATAATTGTTCTTGGGTTCCAGTTTTTCATGTGACCAAATCTTAAGGAATTGTAGCTAGAAAGAGTAGGAATTAACTGAAGTTATAAAAGTCTTATTAATCTTTGCAGCATCTGTGGTCCTAGAGACTGGTAATCAATTGGGAAGTTGGTACCAGAAGCAGGGGCATGTATTACATAGCTTTGCTCCTAAGTTAACTAAAAGGAAACAAGATGAATGCCCTCCATGTTTCAAACATCAGGTATTTTGCTTGTTTCAAACCCAGATGGTCAGATGTTAGAGGCCTAGATCTGAAATTCCTATGGAAGAAACCCCTGAAATGACTAGCATTTAATGAGAATAAATGCATTTATGTGATTAAGCATTTGATAGTTCTTCCAGGGTTTAGTACTCAAGGGAAAAGAGGTGAGGAAATCATGCAAGTTATAAAACTTGAAAAGACAACAAACAATAGGCAAGAAGTTTATCATTGTTAACAAACCAGAAGAAAGAGAAAGACTAAGACTCTACCAGTGGACACAACCCTGCATGACTCCAAAATTATCATAGACCCTGGGCAAAAACATGATAAAAGGTTCACACATGAAAGGAATGAATTCAAGAGAAATTTACTTAGGCCAAAACAAACCAGATTGGTACACTGTACCTGCAGGCAGTGGCTAGGGCTGTAAGAGTAAGCACATTTTGGAAAAGACCTGTTTTACAGACCAATCTGCCTCAGTCTTCCCTCCTCCTCCTTTCCCACTACTTGGGCAGCTATTCGTGTTTGCTGTGCGTTTAAAGCTAAAATAGCATTCTTTAAAGGATGACTCAGGTGGTTCTTTGGATATTGTGTTTAAACAACGTTTCTTAAGATTAGGAAACTGGCACATGTTGGGACCTGTCTACCTTTCAAGATGTGGCATTCTGTGAACTCTAGACAGACTATAAGCAGAAGAGTGTGGGAAAACTGGAAACAGATGCCTTGGAGTTCAGAACCTGCCTTCTGCCATTTACCAATCTCGTGACTTTGGGCAAACTCCTTCTCTGTGTAACATGGTGTGGTAAAAGTTTGTGACAGTAGATGTTTATTGTTACCTTTTATTTACTGTATGATAAAGGGAAATTTGAAAATGATTTGGTTCAGTTTATTCTTTGGGGGAATATTAATATTTAAAATTATAATCTGCATTCCGTAAGCAAACAACAGACGGACAGCAAAAAGAATCAAACTAGAAACGTGCCAGACTCTGAGGAAAATTATTCTGGGATTAAAATTTTGCTGCAGAAAATCTACAAAATGGATCTTGTACATGCAAATGATTGAGAATTAACTTGAGCTAATCTGAGCGTGTATTAATTCCACTGGAAATTTCATGTCTAGGGATAATTCAACTTTGGCTAAGAATGTGACTTTTTATGTATTTTATAGCAAAACCACTTGTCACTCATAACAGATGAAATTGGAGACCAAACAGAAAGAACCCCATGTGTTCATATCAGTCTAAATTCTGGTTTTAAAAGACATCACCTGCTAGTGTTATAAGCTTTTGTTGGTAGGAGAAGCTGATAACTACCTTGACAAGCACTGAATAAGTGGCCCGAGGACTGCGTCTCGTGGTTTTCCTTGTGTTTTGCAGAGAGCCTCATTTGTTTTCATGTCAGATTATCTGTAAAATGGACTTCTCCCTTCAGTGCTGTAAAGCATAACAATTTCAGCATTCCTCTAATTGTGTGGGGAGAGGGAGTATACCCAGCAGATGCTCATTGCAGGAGAGACTCTTGCCGCTTTTCATTATTTTACTATTCATACACCTAATCCCTGTCAATAAGGTTGGCTATTTGGGGAAAGAATACACATCGCTGCACTATGATACTGATTTATTTGTAGCTCCTTTTCTTTGGGCTGAGTTATCGTGGGAGTTTCATGAGGCAGCCCTTGGTATGGGCTTTGGCAGAGGTACATCTAAAGGGAAGAAGGTGTTTGCAACATTCTGGATGCTGGGGGACGGCAGATGAGGCTAGGGACTGTACCTCGGCCCCTGTTCAAGAAATGAATCTTCTCATAGTGTGACCCACGGTTGCTATGTTTTCAGTTGAAATTAGCCTCAGTTTCTCTATAAAAATGTTCATCTGAAAGATTTCATAATGACCTATGCTTTTCACGCCATTGAAATAATACTTTTCCTTACTTTGCTTATTTTTTGTTGTATGTACCCTTGGAATGGTCTGTGCTCTGCTACATAACTGTCTTCCAGAGCTGTAAAATGAGAGAGAACCAAGAGGATCTGATTTCTAGAGAATTACCTTGTCTGGATATACAGGGCCATCTTACTGGATGATCTGTTCATGTCAGACAGGACCTGGGAACCATCAGGCCATATATAAGGGCAGCCTACTTTGATCAACCACCAGACATTTGTTTTTAGAAAAGTAGTGTTTCTGTCTAAGGCCCAAGAAGCCTTCATGGGGTCAGCTGTGCTTGAGAATTCTGTTTGTTACTTTTTACTTACTCACCTATCTGGGATACCACTCTTGTGTGCTTGTCTTAGGTTTAGAATTCGATTAAGTGGGATTCACATTTCTCTAGTTATCCGAACTAATAGCAGTGGTGTTTCTTTGTAGAGATTTATTTTATTTAAAAGGATAAAAGCATGAAACATACATTTCTCTAGCTTAAACACCCCTAAGAGGAAGGACTAGATTAAGTGAAAACTTTCTACAATCACAGTTAGTAGTTCTATTAAGAAACAAGTACAAGTAAGGGCAGGTGAGGTATAGAAAACTCTCAGCCCAGGTACTCAATTAAAAATGCTTTTAAAGTGTAATTTCAATCAATGTGGATAGTCTCAGAACACAGCAAGGTGTGTGAAAACATGCTTTAAATGCCAGCAACCAATGAAAAGGGCACGGTTTCAGAAACCCTGCTATAAATTATGTGCCTTTGGCTTTCAACGGCATGGCGGATATATCATTGAAATATTCAAAATAAATATCAGAGAGAATTGTATAGTCTTAACATTCTACGAAGAATGAAAGTTTTAAAGAGCTAGTTTTGTTTTGCCTAAGATCCTGGATTTTTTTTTTTTTAATAGTTGTTACATCATTTGTTTTGGGAGATGTACAAATCAAATCTGATTATAACACATACCATTGCAACACAAATATTCCTATAGCCAAACAATTGTAGACCCCAACCAGTGGTCCTTTTACTTAAAACAATACTGAATGTAACTTAATTACATTAAGGTAAAATAATACAAGTTAATCTTATTGCTTTTTCTTTTGTGATTTATTTACCTCTTGGAATCTAGGCAGATTGGTAATAAGTGATTCCAAAAATGTTTGTTTACCTTAGAAGTATGCTATATGATTTGAAAGGTATAGCTTGTCTTTTCGATTATTTTCTGCATAAGTTCATGTTGAAATATTTGCTTTCATGGGAAGAATTCAAAATAAGTGAAAAGACACTGTCTTGGTTCCCTACATTGCGTATTTTAGTTTCTCTTATTTTTGTACTAGAAAGTTTATCATGTATTTAATAGAATAGTTTTTCTCTAAAGAAAATATTAAAGTAGTAGCATAATTTGCATTTTACTCATTGGCAGTCACCAAAGCCACAGACCACAATTGGAGTCAATGTGAAACAAAACACAGGCTGGTCATTGCCACATCTGAGTGATTTTTGCTCTGACTCCTAGTGGCAGTTGCTTCAGATCCTGCCTCTACATGCCTTCCTCCACTAGAGTGACTTTGTAGAGCAGTTCTGGTTAGGGACCTCTGCTATTTCCGGGCCTATCTCCTTCATCTTAATTGCCCTCACCTTTTCATACAACATATACCTCCGGCTTCCCTCTCTTAGAGGCAACTCTTCTCTGATAGAACAAGGTGCCCTTTTGCTTTTGTTGTTGTTTATGAAAATCACTGGAAAACTGCTAGGTATAGAGTGAAAAGCATGTGTTTTGTAGCCCCTGCCATAGATTTTTGAGACAGCTCTGCCACCTGTTAGCTTTATGATCATGGATGAGGAGGAGGAGGAATGCCTTGGGTGCATTCAGTCTGTGCTGGCCAGCTCTGTATAGCCATCCTTGTTTTGTCATCTTAGCCCACTGAGAGTTTACAGATGAAGAAAGTAAGACAGAACGAGACCAACTTGCCCGTGGGTACCATGGGCACCATGGATACCCTGAGCATAAGTGATGCGCTGATAAGAATCTAGTTAGTCTCCAGAGTCCATCCTTCCTCCACTAGTATGAATAATCATCTCTATTCTGGGGTCAGTTTAAACCCTCTTCTAGATGTACCTTACTTGGTGTAGGCAAAAGTATAGGAGACACAAGGAGCCCCAGCAAAGGGCCTGCCACTTGGGAAGGTGCTTAATATTATATCAGCTTCTTCCCTTTTCTGTCAAATAAAAAAGAAATGCAGACTAGGTGGATACTGATTTTTTGTAATAGTGCTGTTGTTATGTGTTCTTTTTATGTGACTTCTCTGTCACAAGCCCTTAAAATGTAAACTTGTCATGTGGCGCAGGGGTGTTTTAATGCTTTCATATTCTATGGACTTTCAAAATAGTATTTCAAGGCCTTTGTACTTGACACCATTTTGGTATGTCCTGTACACATTTTTGTCTTAAATCTCTCATATCAAACAGACATATCCTTCTCTTCTGCCAGCTCAGCAGCTATTATCTGATTAAATAAAATACATGCAGGTAAAAAATCTGACAAAGACTTTGACTTACAGCTTCATTGGTTTGCTGGAGGTTAATATGAGTACTCTTAGAATGATAGAGCTCGTTAAGTTGGGTTAATCAACTGCCATTTATTGATAATACTTTATAGAATAAAGTACTGTGTATCTGTGATCATTTTTCATTTTTGTTAACCTTGTCACCCTCGGTAGAGTGCAATGGCGTCACAGCTCACAGCAACCTCACACTCTGGGCTTAAGCTATTCTTTTGCCTCACCCTCCTGAATAGCTGGGACTATAGGCACCCGCCACAACGCCCGGCTATTTTTTGGTTGCAGTTGTCGTTGTTTAGCAGGCCCGGGCTGTGCTCAAACCCACCAGCTTTAGTGTATGTGGCCAGTTACCTACTCACTGAGCTACAGGCACTGAGCCCATTTATCATTTTTAAATTAGTTCAAACTTTCTGTTCTTCCTTAACTGATAAACATGCTTTCAGTGTTTTGGCTATTGTTCCCTCTCAGGTATCTTCTGGAGATCTATGGCATTGATTGAGTAGGGACCACTTGTGTATAACACTGTTTTGAGTGTTTCTGGTCCCTCCATTCCCTGCCTCCTCTGCTACCACCTCCTGGCCCATCAGAAAAGGTCATCGCACTACCTTTAGAGTAGAACAGATGAGATGGTTGGGTGGCAGTCACAGAGGAATTCTTATTTAAGTGCTGTATCAATTTGTGAGGGCAACTTAAAGAATCAAGTTGAGGACTACATATGGTGGTTAATTTGGAGCCCATGGTTTCACAAAAGCAACTTTGAGATGATTTGTGAATCCACGTGAATCAAATCTTATTTATTCTTAATTTAACCAATTACTGTAACCATTAGGTAAAACAAAAATAGAACATAGAATCAGGCTATCCTTTGCTTCCTGAATGTATAGTCAGTAATAGTTACTTGTAACTGGGGCTTAATCATTTTCAGCATCCCTCTTTCATTCACTAACCACTGTCAGGGCAACTCTGACCAGTCATTTTACTTCTTTTGGACAAAATTCTCAGCTTTATTTTAGGGAGCTAAAGAGAGGTGAGGGATGATATCTTAGAATCCTATACAGGTTTAGTATCCTTTATCCAAAATGCTTGGGAATTGAAGTATTTTGTTTTGGACTTTCTTTCAGATTTTGAATATTTGCATTATACTTAATGAACAAACCCCCCAAATCTGAAAATCCAAACTCCTAAACACTGTAACGAGCACTTCCCTTTGAGCATCATGTCAGCTCTCAAAATTGGATTTTGGAGCATTTCAGGTTATACATTTTTGAATTTGGGCTATTCAACCTGTACCAGCCACATTGATCTGATCAGGTAACAGGCATCATGCAAGATACTTATAGCTAGATTGTCCTGATAGGGTGGCAGTAAGAGATTGATACTCATTTTATACTCCTGCCGTATTTGAGGATCTGTTAATTGCCATTGATGTTTGTTTTAGATAGTCTAATTAATGGACCTTGTTACTGCTTTTGCTCCGCAAAGTCTTTCTGGAGAAGGGCTCAACAGATAAATAAATTATTGCTTTTGCTACCACTGAAACTATTTGTGTTCAGAATTATAACTCATTTGAGCGTGTTTTATTTTTTTTTTTTAAATAAAATATATGGAAAGAGAAAAAAGCCAAAGAGGGATATAGTAGAAATTCGAACACTGGACTAGGATAGATCTACCACTGTCATCTGACCTTATACATGCCCTCTCTTCTCACTGAGCCTCAGTTTTTTCTCTGTAAATAGGAGCTCACATTGCATGACTGACCACTTAAGGTTCCTTTCAGCTTAAGAATTTATGATGTATTATATGATGAAACCTATAAAGGGTTTATTTAATATTTGAAAAGTCTTAGTGTATTAGTTTGAGCTAAATGTCATTCTATACTTTCAGGTATTATAAATAAAATTAGTCATGTAAATCAAAGATTTGTTCAATAATTTTAATTTACCTTACATGTTTGAAGGTGTACCCCCTCATCCATAGTTTTATCCATGAATAGATCTAGGTCAATTCACAGTATTTTGTAGAATAGAGATAGATGACCCAGCAAGTTACTCAGTTTCTCCCAAGTAGAGTCTTTTTAATAACAACAACAATAATAGCTATTTCATTGGGTTGTTACAAGATTAAATGAGAAAATGTGTATAAAATACCTTGCAGAGTACTTGGCCTTACAGGTAGTCCCTGACCTGCATTATAACCAAAGTAGGTTCTGTAGGTTTGTTCGTAAGTTGAATATGTTTAAGTTTGAACAGGTACATTTACCTATTAC
Organism: Arctocebus calabarensis; assembly: GCA_963573935.1. Classification (NCBI taxonomy): domain Eukaryota; kingdom Metazoa; phylum Chordata; class Mammalia; order Primates; family Lorisidae; genus Arctocebus; species Arctocebus calabarensis. Next base: position 35,376 of record CAUYON010091546.1, read on the forward strand.
CAGTAATCGCCTCTGATCTTAAGTGTGAGTCATACATAAGTTGGGTGCTTGTAACTCACTCACAGACTGCCTAATAGTCAATTCTTGATAAATGTATTATGTATTCAAAATAGTAATTCTGGCTAATTCAAAACACTGCTTTGTATGCTAAAAGTTGTAGTTTCTAGCATTAATTAGCTTGTGGCATCTTCATGATTTTCTGTCTGTTTGGGGATGTATCTATGATAGAAATAATAATGGCCAGGCTGCTAGAGCACCTTAAGCATGTGTCATGGGCCAGGCATTGGGCCATGTGCTCTGGGTATATTATCTCATTTTAGGGCAGCCTTTCTGTTGTCATTATAATGTTAATTTTAATTACCTTAATGAATTAAGTATTGGACTATGATAACAGTAGGGACAAGATACTGTGGTAAAAAACTTAAAATTTTTTTTTTTAATTTACAGTCGTAGTCCTGTTAATTTACTATATAGTCATTTATTTATCAAGTTTTTGAAAGACAACATTTCTGTATTTTGAATTTATATGTTGTCAGAGGTAGTTTTTTTAATCTTTTGAAACAAATTTGCATTGAGTTTGTACTGTCTCAAAAGTTTCTGTATTTCATCCTCAGTGTTGTCCTGCTTTTGAATTTTGTAGGCTTGTCATTTTTGCACCTATAAAAATATGATCAAATTATGGATACCCTTTTACTTACGGAATCAGAAGTGGACAGCACAAGAGGTTCTTTACAGTTATCAAACTCTGAAACTTGAGGAGAAAGAGAACTAGAAAGATTAACCTTGCTAGATGCTCTTGATGTAGTTTTTCTTCTCTTTCAAATACTATTTGTGTATAAAGACAAGTATCCAATCAAGTAGCTTGTTAGCAATCAAGTAGTGACTGATGGCAGTAGTGACTAATTATATGTTTTATAATATAAAACAAATTGCAAACTAACTGTTTTATATTATATGCAGTCTTTGTATTTGTTACAGAAATTAGTAGATGTGTGATTGTAAAATATATGAAATGAGGCAGAAAGAAATTGTGCATACTCTTTTCAAACTTCTAGGATACCAAGGTCCACAGAGAATGATCTTTATCAGGTTATCTATGTGAATATTGTCAGTTCACTAATTAGTTTACTAATTCTGTGATGAGCCTAATGCATTAAGTCTAAAAATAACATGTAGACTTTATATATGTCATATTGGGTAAATGTCCATGTTTGTTAATAAAATTCTATCACAAGCTTGAATTGGAAATGATACACAAACTTAATTCTAATTCTGGGTTCTCCTCTTCCTACTAGTGAGACCTTGGACAAGTCCCTTTGTCTATTTTTACTTAGTATTTAACACCAGAGTATTTGGACTAGGAGTTCTCTAAGCTTGTGTGTACATCTAAAAATTAAGATTCAATCTTCAATTGAGCATACTTTACTTTGGTGAAAGGAAGTCACCATCAGCCAACTCGGCAATGTTGTTTTCTCCTTTATGTTTAGGTGTACGAATGATAATAGCCTTTATACATTTGTTAGATTTTGATAAAGAGCTTGCTTTGTTTGATAAATAGTTCTTGCAATACAGGGCTATTGTGAAAGCAAATGTCAATTGGATACAGGCTCTTTCTTCATAGAGTGACAGGGTGTACATACTGGGGTCGGAAGACCCCTAGCTTTCATATTTTGGGTGCTCAAAATATGAGCAATATGTTTGTTCATTCAGGTACTGGAGATCTAATGGCCACATTGAGGACATTTTGAATACTATTCTAAGCACATACTGACTTTTCTAGCCACCTAACCACAGCTGTTCAATGATTCAGTGGACAACTTATTAAGAAATACACTCCACACTTTCCAAGCATTCCTTAACTACCTTTGAGATATACAGAGGGTGACAAATATATATACACACATATATAAACAGTGTAAGCAAGGAGAAAACTGTATTAAAATTGTAATAATATATACCAATAACAAAAGATGAATACAAGTTACATCAAGCATCTCTTATAATTGCAGAAGTCAAACATGACTTAAGTATTACAATTTTTACATGTTTTTTTCCTGTCTTAAAATGTGTATACATTTTTGGACACCCTCTGTATATATGAATCTCCCTAAAAGTGATATGTGTATGTGTGCATTAGTTTGTTTTACCTCTAATTTGACAACAAAACTGAACTTGGCCAGAATTAACTATAGAAATATTAATGTTTGATTATAGGCTGCTATCTCAGACTCTGCTAAAGTAAACGTATCATATTGCTTTTCTGAAATTTTCAAAATGCTGAACTCCAAAGCACATTTAGCTCTGATGGATTTCATGACGTGCCTTCTCTAAGTTTAGCCTTGTAACTTTTATATGTATCTTATCTCTGTCTCTTGCATTGAAAAGAGGTCAAAGACCTTGCTTGTCCTTTTCAGCTTTGAACTTTTTCTGTGGGTATTCCTATGCGGGTACCTATGAGGATATTGTTATAGTAATACTCTTGAATAGATGAGCGAAGGGAGGGAGGAATTTTCAGGCAACTGCTTCAAGCCAGTTAGCTGACATTTTAGTATCCAGTGTTCTAGGAATAAATGAAGCCATGATCTCAGTTGCCTGATAACTGAAGTTATCAAGCAATAAGTTCGATTCCCTGCATTTAAAATCATGAAATCAAAGTGCTCAAGCATCTCAGGAAGGTAAGATGATTGACTATTGGGTGGAGTTGCAAATCACACTGTGCCCACAATCATCATCTCACCTTTCTTGGGGCTTATTGAGTGCTTCCTGAGAAGAGAATGCCAAAAACGTGATATGATCATTGTGGTATTAGTCTTTGGATTGTGAAAAATGTAAGAATATACCGCATTCTCTGGCACTTACATAGACAAGGGAGTGGACAAACTATGGCCCACAGGCCAAATCTATTTCTAAATTGTTTTTGTGTGGGCTATGAAGAATCTATTTTAAGTTTTTAAAGAGGGTTAAACAAATGAAGAAAAGAATATGCAACAAACATCTTAAGCGGCCTGCAAAATCTAAAATAATTATTATCAAGCCCTTTACAAAAAAGTATAATCCTTTTACTTTGATTCCTAACCTCTCTCCTCCTGTCTTTAAGTTTAATTCTTTCCTTCTAGAAAAAAGTCTGAGGACTCCATGGTCATCCCTTCTACCCCGTCATTCTTACAGCGTTTACATGGTACCTTTTTTTTGTTTCATGAAATAAAAACTCTAAAGGATGCTTTATATTCCCTTTTTAAAATGTGCTCAGGAGGAAACTTAAAGATGAGATATAGTAAGTTGAGCATAAACATGAAGTCAAGAACTATGGAGAGAATTGATAATAGAGCTTCCATGGTGCCTATCCTGTTTTTATGAAGGTACCGTCACTCTGGTCCCTTTATTTTTAAAAGTCCTTGATTAACAAAATAGTATGCACTTTTTGAAACTAAGAATTGTGTCACAAATGACTTATGAAAATATTATTTTATAAAGAAACAGTATTTTTATAACAACACGTATCTAAATTACATAAGGTTTATATTGCTGACATTCTTGTTTTATTTTTATTATGGAAGTACATCCTCATTCTTTCAAATGCACATTTTGACTTGTGAGTATTGTTCACTTTTTTTTTAGAGCAACTTTTGTGAAACCCTGGGTAAGTCACAAATGTGTTTTCAAAGGTGAATTCTGTCATGGAACCAGTGCAGCCCAGAGAACTTGAAATACCAAAGAAGTGTTTGGGAAGGATGTGGCTAATGAATGCGCACAGATTGTGGATGGTTTAAGAAGTTCTCCTCTGATGATTTTAATTTTAAAAATGAGCCACATGGGCAACCTGAGACCAAGGTGGATACCGATGAGCTGAAAGCTGTAGTAGAAGTGAATCCATCGCAACCTATGTGTGAGTTCACAATAAGGTTTGATGTTACTATTCCAACAATATTGGACCATTTGAAACAAATCAGCAAGGAAAAGAAGGTAGATAGATGAGTTCCATGTGAATTACAGGAGTGTCAGAAATCATCTCAAAGTTTGCCTTTCTTTGCTGTCACAACATAAAGGTGAACCATTTCTGCACTGTTTTATGTATGATGAAAAATGGATCCTTTTTGATAATCACAAGTATTTGGCACAATGGTTGGATAAAGATGAAGTACTGAAGCAGAGTCCAAAACTGAATATTCATCAGAAAAAGCTAATGGTGTCTGTCTGTCTAGTGGTCTAGCACTGGTATTATCCACTACAGCTTCATGAAACCTGCTCAGTTGATAACAGTGAATGTATACTGCAAGCAGTTGAAGGAAATGATGAAGATGCTTACAGTTAAGCAGCCAAGATTGGTCAATAGAAACAGGCCAGTCATCTTGCAAGTCAGCACTGGACCTCATGTATCTTTTTTTTTTTTTTTTTTTGGAGACAGAGCCTCAAGCATTCACCCTGGATAGAGTACTGTGACATCACAGCTCACAGCAACCTCCAATTCCTGGGCTCAAGCGAGTCTCTTGCCTCCGCCTCCCAAGTAGCTGGGACCACAGGTTCCTGCCACAACGCCTGGCCATTTTTTTGTTGCAGCCGTCATTGTTGTTTGACAGGCCTGGGCTGGATTCGAACCTGCCAGCTCAGATGTATGTGGCTGGCGCCTTAGCCCATTGAGCCACAGGCGCCGAGCCGACCTCATGCCTCTTAAACATGTCTCTGTTCTCCGCTGTATTCACCAGACCTTGGACCAACTGACCGGCACTTCTAGGCCTTAGATCACTTCTTGCAAGGAAAAATATTCGATTACAACAAGCTGTGGAAAAGCCTTTTGTGATATCATTGCCATAAGCTACCATTATTGTGGTACCCTGCCCTGGTGACAGAGTGAGACTGCCTCAAAAGAAAAAAAAAAAGATGGCAAAATCATGTTGATTATTTAGGTGCGTACTTTGATCAATTGTACTGATTCTTGTTTCAGATACAATAGAACTTTTGATTTGAAGTCAGGCACTTCGTATTTAATGACCTAAATATCAATGTAATTTAGGAATCATCTTACGAGCCATTCTATTTTTGTCTAAATTATTTTAGTTACATCAATATACAGTTTTTTAATATGTTGCTTTTTAATTCATGAATTAGTGAAGTATTTGTAATCTCACCTTGTCATATTCTCCATATTTTGTATTAGGTATTAGTGAAAATCCGTTGAAATCTAGAGTCAGAAATCCCATATTCTAATATTACTAGCCTTACTCCTTTCTGCTTGTGTGACCTTAAGATATCAGAAGTCATAATTCCACAGAAAGACTGAGAGCCAGAAGGAGTGAGATTGCTTTTTAATTTACATTATTTTTATCTGTTGCTGATGTAGATGACTTAAGGAGTATAATGCATATTCTTAAATGGTTGTATCAGTAATTTCAGTGAATAATCTTTTCTAAAAGTTAATGGTATAAACTGAAAAATTTATTATATAACATTAATCTCTGTGTTGGTAGTAGGGGAAGTTCTTCCCTTTGGACTGGGCTTGATATGGGCTAAACATGTCTACAGTCAGCTAAGTGGGCCTGAAAGTCTCCAACTTGATTGGCCTGGCTCTCCCTTATCTATTTCTTGCTTCCCTCAGCAAGCTAGCAAAATAAGGATTGGTTTTTTGGCAGTAACACAAAGTCCACGAGCCTCTCTTTTGTATCAAGTTTGCTATTACACTATTGGCCAAAGCAGGTCATATGTCCAAGTCTAGCGTCAGTGTAACAGAGCACTCCAGGGAAGTGTGAAAAATTGTGTTCATCACTGCAGTCAGTTTAACACAGTGGGCTTAGAAATAGAGGAAAGACTGCCCAAACAGAAAGTTTGGAACCTGGTATGTACATCATGGTGGAGCCATGTTGATGTGAATGCCTTATGTGATTTCATTTACATCCTCTTATTCCTCATCACTGTACTAGAACCTTGACAGCCTCACCATCTTCCTGCTTCTTAAGAAATAGCTCATGCACCAGTATGTACCTAGGATGTTTAAAATAACACAAAGAACATTGTTTCCAAGACAACTTTGATGAAATTTCAGCTTTCTCTTGGGTTCTATATCCACATAAAAAACATTGCTATCTTCATTCATGCTGGGTAATTTGTATACTGCAGCAGTTTGTTTGGAAACATGCCTGTTGTTCTTTAAAATATGCTTAATGCTAGATTAGAGAAGAGGCTTTTTTTGTGTTTATGCAAGCTTGTTTCTGAAGCATTTAAAATAAAAAGCTTGGGCATGTATGGTATTTAAAAATCCTTCACATGATGTTTTTAAAACAGATCAATTTCAGCATTAAAATGTTAGGAATTCAGCCAAGGAAAATTCAACTTGAATTGTATAGCTGTAATGATAATGTATTATAACCATCTTCTTTGAAAGTGATTGTAGCAGCAGTGTTGAACCTGGTGAATTACATAATTTAAGAGTGTTTGCCATAACTCTGTTGTAGGGGGATTATTCAAGCCTTTTCTAAACAAAAGCAGAATGAAACATAGATTTTATTATAGGTACTTAAGTCACAAGAATAGTCATTACAGAATATCTAAAGTTAACTTATTTGAATTGAACAGGAGGTTATATGTCTGAATGTCGGTTATCACACTTAACTACTTGGCAGAATGTTAGGATGTAGGAGAGCATGATTTCTGTTTTTTAGCCACTTTGGCTTGTATGAAAAATGTCTTGAGTTTGCTTATTACTTACCCAAGAAGTATTTTCAAGTCAGAAATAATTTTGTGATTGAGACATCATTGATTTCAGAAATTGACTCTTTCTGTGTCCCTGGGTTCCACATTTGTATATTTAGCCAAGCATGGATTGAAAATACTTAAACAAATAAAAATAGCAATACAGTAAAAAAAAAAGTATAACAACTGTTTACAAAGCATTTACATTGTTTTAGATATTATAAGTAATCTTAGTAATGTACATGCATATGCATAGGTTATGCAAATGCTATGCTGTATTATGTCGACTTAATTATCAGATTTTGGTATCAGGAGGGGAAGGGGTGCTTTGGAAACTAATCCTCTACAGATGCTGAGGGATGACTATAATGAAGAATATTTATATAGCAATCACATCACTTAAGCATGTTAATTTTCTTAACTATTTTTTGTGTGTGTGAGGGAAAGGCTCATGTCTTCTTTGCTATGTTTCAAAGGACTACGTTACATGAGAAGGCTTGTGGGTCTGTTGCTTCCTGTCTGTTGAAGTCTTCTCTGTATGAAGAGCTTGATGCAGAGAATATTTTTGAGGGTCAAATTTATCATTTTGCAATGTAAATACTTTCCCTTTGGAGAAGTGCTGCAGGTTGAATTACGTTAGTACTTCCAAAGGTAGAGATAGGAGGTGAGATTTCAGCATAAATAAGAAAGAGTGGAGGGAACTTTGATATTGAGAGCCTAGCTTGGCACTGAAGCTGCTTGGATGTGGTAAGAAAGTCATGAAGAACGAGTAGTGGCTTAGATACTTCAGTGACATTGTCATCCTTACTGGAGGTGGGGGTGTGGCAGGGAAGTCTAGTTGTATCTCCTTGTGGGCAAGAACACAGTACTACTGGCAGGTGATCAAAGCTTTGAGCCAACTAGTTTCTAAACATTATGAAAACATTTATGTTAGCTTCTGTTGTGGGTTGAATTGTGTCTTTCAAAAAGATGTGATAAAGTTCTGATCTCTAGTGCCTTCACATGTGACCTTATTTGGAAATAGGGTCTTGGCATGTATAATCAACTTAAGGTGAAGTCATATTGGGTTGGCCCAAAAGCCAATGACTGATGTCCTTGTAAGGAAAAGAGAGAGGGAAAGAGGGCCCTGTGGAGTTACGCTTCCATAAAGCGAGGAATGCAAAGTATTGCCAGCAACAACCAGACTGTGGAGGAGGCCAGGAAGAATTCTAGAGCCTTCACAGAGAGCGTGGCCCCACCATTGTCTTGATTTCAAACTTCTAGTCTCCACAACCACAAGAGAATGAATTTCTGTTGTTAAGCCACCTAGTTTGTGATAATTTGTTAGGGCAGCCCTAAAAAACTAATACAGCTCCCAAGAGTGAAGTTTATTCTCAGTTTTGTTTCATAATCAGAGGAGTACTTGCTATGTGATGCTAGATATACTGAACATCTGCATGTAATGAACCATAAAACTGATAAACTGTTAAAAGCTTAAGATTTTTTTTCGTTCAGTGCTTCCCTGGTGCAGGCACTACACTTAGGTTTTGAGGATATAACGGTGAGAACGACAGAGAAATGTCTGCCCTCATGGTGGTCACATTTCACTGGAGAAGAGATTAATTAAATTAAATGATCAACAATGATGATAGGCTTGCCTCAGTTTATGTTTATGTAGCTACATTCTTGTTCTCCTCCTGAATTCTACTTGACCTGGATCCAGCCACGGTGATGTAGGGAGCTTTCCCATGCTCTTTCCTCTCTTGTGGGCTTGGGTTAGAGTGGCCATGTATGGTTGTGCAAAAACACATTTCATGGAGTCCATGATGTTCACATAAATAGTGCTTCCCGGAGGTGTGCAGTCTATATCCTGTGCAGTCATATGTGGTAGCCCCATGGATGCTAAATTGTAAAAAGTCTCTTAAGTGGAGACCTTGAAGCTTTTCCTTCTCTGAGCTTTTTAAAAAGACATTTTAGTGTTCATTTCATCCTTCGTGTTTTAGGGAACTGACAAGTTTCACTTCATGTGTGTTTTATAAAGTTCTTGGCATGTGGCAAATGAATTTGAACCCAGATCTATCAGCCCTAATGAAGCATGCCGCTCTTTTGTGCTCATCTCTTGATGTTGCCTCACTGCTCTGTGTATAGGTTGGTTTGTTTCCACATTTAACACATGTGCCTTTTCCTATTTCTTTTTTAACATTAAGTCATTGAAAATCAAAGACTTGTCTTCAAGTATCAGCCTTTTGTGACCTTGAGCGAGTTACTTCTTCCCTTTGAATTCAGGTTTTCTCCCATATAAAAATGAGGAGGTTGGGTAGACAAGTGTAACTCAAACTTCATGAGCATAAAAAATACACGTGTTGGTTGCAGTGAAGATTCTGATTGAGTTGGTCTTGGGGATGGGCTGGGATTCCTCATTTCTAACAAGCTCTCAGGAGATGCTGCTGCTGCTGCTGCAGGACATGAACCACACTTTGAGTAGCAAAGGCTAGCTGACTTCCCTGGTCCCTCCCAGCTAAAGATGAGAACTCCCCTTCCTTGCTCAGTAGGGCCTGTGTAGCTGCTGGTCTGCACATTCCAGTATTCTCACCATCCCTGAGAACTGTGTGCCAAGGAAAGGTCAAAGTACAATTGATGCTGGCAGACAGTGCTTGAAAGGACCTGCTATCTGCTATTCTTGTTTTGTAGCTTGGCCTTTTCCCACCCCAACCCGCCCCCAGACTGAAGCTGAATCCACTCTTCAATGCATAATTAGAATTAGCCTTCAGGTTACGTAGTTCCTCTTGTGGCTCTTTGCCCTGGGTATCTTCTACTCCTTCATCTCAGAGTAATGGTAGACTTGATACAATCCTTGTAACTACGATTAAATGCCTCAGTTCTTTTGCTGTACGTGGTATTCTTGGCCACTTAATTACACTACATTAAATGGTACGTTGTTGCTGTCAGTGCAGTTGGATTGCAATGCGGATATCATCTTTGGATATTTTGAAAATGTTCCTATCATACAATTTGAGCTTACAAGTAGAAGTGCTGAGCATGCATAAATACATTTTAAGAAATTATTTCTTTATTACTGTTTAGTCGAACTGGTGGTGACATTAAATATCGAGGCTTTGATGTTTTATATGGTTTTCTTCCCCACTAATTAACTGCACTAATGAAGTTAATTGTGGAGAAGAATGTTGTATAAAACATCAAAGTCTTGATGTTTAATCACTACTTAAAAAGGAGTTTTATACTCTTCGATTGCCAAATACATTCCAATTAGTTGAAAGAAGGTCAGAAATTCTGTTTTCCCCCGTTTTGGTCTTCAAAGCCTTTCCAGACTCTTTTCTAGTTGACCATTGGTTTTTGAGCCTGAATATTAATCTGCACAAGCTGACATGGCATGTTGAGGACAAATATCTGCTCATAAGCTGTAAACCAGTATAAATGAGAGATTCAGTTTCTGCAAATGCAGTGATGTACCAATGGGAAGAAAATGCAACTCACAGAGTAATGTTTTTCTCTTGTACCTCCTAATTGTATTAGTAACTTAGAGCTACTCCACATTTCTATGTTTCTGTATTTTGCTCTTCTAAGCCTCTTCTAATGTCTGACAGACATATTTCCTTAATGAATTCAGACAACAAAGCCAAGGATACCTGTATATTTAAAGGCATATGTATATGTGTCTTTTCAAGGTATATGTAAGTGGGGGCTCTGCAAAGTTGTGTGTAAGAATTCTTAAATGACCAGTAGTTGAGCAATAACAAGAACTTGTCAGGTCACGTCCCTGTGGGTATGTGTTATATCAATTTTTACTGTTTTTTTTTTTTTTAATCAAGCAGAGTTTGCAATAGCAATAATGTAATGCAGATAAGTAATTATTGTAATTGACCTTGGCAGTGAGTATCCTTGGCTTTTACCATAGTTTGCTTAATACCTGAGGATGGCCAATTATCTCATAATGCCCACTTTATTGAGGTTATTGTTTTAATTATGGCACTCAAAATACATTACCGGTGTCAGCATCATAGTTACACATGGGAACACTGCATTCAACATTCAGAAATGTGTAAAGAGCATCTAGCCTGGTAATGATTGAGTTTTTTCTGTATCCCAACTTCCAGGATTTTGAAATGTGGTTCATCCTGGCGTGATCACGTGCAGGGAGATAAAGTCTTAGCTGAGCTAATTGTGCCCTAGGAAAGGGCTAGAGGTGCCTGGTGCTGATAGGTAGGCAGGCCTAGTTGAGTAGGCATTGGAGGTTCTCATTTACAGAAGCAGTGGCTTGCTGGTGATCTGACTATGCCTTAGAACTGAGGTTGTCAACTTAGAATCACCTGGGAGCTCTTAAAGTTACACACATCCTGTCCCACTCCCTCTATCCAGAGAGAGTCTGACTTAATTATTCTAGGGTGGGGCCTGAGTGAAGGGGGCAGCATTTAAGCTCCACAGGTGATTCTGATGATACAGCCAACACAGAACCACTGCCCAATCCTTTGAGTCATTTGTTCCCTGCTGGTTTTTCAGTATTCCAGCCATGACTTCATCCCAAATGATAGGACACTTTTGGGGGTCTTTGTTGCTATGTGCCTTACTCTTCCAGATCTACCTCTCCTCCTCATAGGAAGTCTCAGTGGATAAATCCCACTCTTCCTAAACCTGAGAGTACGGTTTCCTACTCACACTTTATTATGGTCTTATAATTCAGTTTTAGGTTGATCACATAAATATATTGTTCCCTTTTTTATATACTTTTTTTGAGTAAGGGTCAGCATTTATTCTTTAGCATCTACAATATTTGGTACATCACTTTGTGGAAATTTAATTCTGGTTCATTAGATCAGTAGTTAGTTATGATATGAAGCTCCTATTGGTTTTCCACCTTCTGGGATAACCGTAGAGGAGACGTTTCAAATGCATCATGCATTACAGGAGTCCCTTAAGATTAGGAGCATTCTGTGGGATAGCGAAGACTCTTGTCTTTTAAAAAATTAAGAACAAATATGAGATTGCAGATGCATGAATATGGCATCATTATGTTGCCAGACTTGATTGTGTTGTAGCTTTATGCACACATGCACAGATACAGTGAAGTGAGTCACTCAGACCTCTGTTAATCTCTCTTAAATCCATCTTCTTCTTCCAAAACCTAGTATCCCTTTAATCTGCCCCTCCAGCATCTCCCCCTAGACCACACCGCAGAAGCATCTGCCTGCTGAGTCCCTGCTTCCCCCTCCAAGGTTCTGTTGCCAGCCAGACCTACTTAAACCCACACCAACAGCCTGAGTAAAGCAGGGACACCAAAAGTGAAAGCTCTGCAGATTGGTAATTTTTGCATTTTTAATTTTGGCATACATGTAAGGTTTATATTGTATATTTGCTGTTGTTTTTATCTTTAATTGCAGAGGATAGGAGGTACATAATGTCATCTTTTTTGTCTTTCTGGGTGTTTAAAATTCTTTCTCTAATTCTAGCCTTTCTCTAATGGAACCTTTTAAAGATCTCTGAGCAATTTTTGTAATGTGTGTTGTCTCATCACTCACCTTCTGTGGCACATAAGGCTAAATCACAGCCTCTTCAACTGCAGGCCTGCATATGCCCTGGGCCCCTCTCCCAGGGTTGTCCTTGGTGCTCTCCCACCTTGCTCTCACATCAGCCACCCAGCTTTCCTGTTAGCTGTATTATCATTTCCAGATTTTTGCTTTTTTCATTGCCCTTGTGTCTGTCATTCCCTCTGTCCAGAACATTCTGTTAACAGGTTGCCTCCAGCTTTTGCTAAGGGTATCATCCAGAATGTTATCTTTTTGAAGAGGCCTTTTCTGACCACGTTGTCACTAGACTCAGTCTTGGCATCTTGGTTAGCTCCTTTGTAATACATTACCATTCACACTTACTTTATTATTTTTTATTGTTATTAATAACTTAGTTTATTTGTATGTCTTCTAACTAGAACCACTGCTTTGTGAAGGTCTTTTTTTTGCATTTCTAGTGCTTTAGGTCTCAGCAGAGTACTTGGCAAATAGTAAGGGCTCAATATAATAACCCTCCTGTTTTTGTTATTAATAGGGGACTTTATGATGCATGGTCCTCCCCCACATTAGTTTTGAGGCTAGTGTTCACTTTATAGTCATTTGTCAAATTTCAGTGAGGTGAGGAAGACTACAACTCCTAGTCTTTATTTTTTTTAAATTTGTAACAGAGGCTCACCTGGTTGCGCTGGGTAGAGTGCGCTAGTGTCTTAGCTCACAACAACCTCAGACTCTTGGACTCAAGTGATTCTCTTGCCTCAGCCTCCAGAGTAGCTGGGACTACAGGCGCCCACCACAAATACCTGGCTTTTTTTAGAGATGAGGTCTTGCTCTTGCTCAAGGAACATGTGAGTTCAGGCAATCCACCTGCCTCTGCCTCCCAGAGTGCTAGGATTACAGGCGTGAGCCTCTTCACCTGGCCTCAACTCCTAGTCTTTATTTCTACCCCATAACTCAAGGTTTCTAGAAGGGTCTTTGGAGATAGGTCCTAGAAACCTGAGAAAGAGTAGAACTTCTGAAGAGGACACCAAGTCAAGAAGGCAGGAAAATGCCCAGATTTGAGAACATGCAGACTGAAATATTTCCCTCTTCAAGCTCTTCCCCAGAATCTTTCGGCTTAAGGAAGTCCCATGACTCTTTTTCAAAGGCAAGGAGACATGTGCAGCAGCAGCATCTCTTCGGGCCTCCAACTGCCCAGGTTGGATTGCCACAAAGGCTTGGCCATTGTCTTTTAGACTGATTGCAGAAGTAAGCATGAAAGAATGATATGTCTTGCCACTTCATGTAGTTATTTAATTGTCATGACTCTGTTTTGGGGGTAGGGGGATAATTATAACAAAATACCTTAAGCAAATAGCTTGAATAGAAATTTGTTTTCTCATAGTTCTGGAGGCTGGGAAGTCTAAGATCTAGGAGCTGCTAATTAGGTGTTGGATGAGAGCCTCTTTCCTGGTTCCTAGGTGGTCCTTCTAGCTGTTCTTCTATAGTGGAAGGGGTAGAGAAGCTCCTTGGGGCATCTTTTATAAGGACACTAATCCCATTCATGAGGGCTCCACCCTCCTGACCTAATCACTTTAAGGCACTATCTCCAAGTATCGCCCCCTGGGGGGTTAGGTTTCAATTTACAAATTTAGGGGGGTTGAGGAGACTGTCATTCAGACCATAGCAATGACAATGTAAGATAAATATCCTTATCTCCATTTTACAGGCATGAAAATTGAGGTCTTCAGGGATTAATTTGCCAAGAGTCACTACAGCTGATAAATGTTAGAGCTGAGGATTAAAACCAGAGCAGTCACTCACTGTAGAGCTCAGACTTATTCCATTCCATCCTTTTCCCTCTGGACTGTGCAACAGTGGTTAGAAAGCTGGTGCCTTACTTGTCTTTGTGTCCCCAGAGTGTAGTATATTGCTAGCACAGAGTAGCCATTCAGCTAAAGTTGTAGGATTCCACTGGTATTATATCACAGACTCCTTGTAAAGTCTTTGTTATGCTACAGATAAAGGAGTAAAGCCTCATTTTCTGTCTGCCAGCTAGCATTGAAAGTCCTTGGCTGCAACCCACTCTCTATTCCCAGTGGAGGAAAATCTGTGGGTGTCTGTTTTAGCAAACTTTGTCAATGGCTCAAATGTCTGTGATATGACATTTGATTAATCCTGTGTTCCTGGATGCTTTCTTGCACACATCAGTTTGTGGGATCTTCCGCATCTCTTTTACTGTGCCTTGGAAGCATACAAACCGGAAGAGGGTAGATCGTTGGCTGCCTTAGCTGAGGGCTATCTGTGACGGAATGATGCACACGTGTGGAGAAAGACAAGAACACAAAAATCATACCTGTGCATTTAATTATTTTTATCTGCATTAATTTGGCAAACACTTAATGAATTGTCCCTGCATTATAAAATACTGGATGTCTTTGAACCATATTTAGTATTAAATATCCTAAACATACCACTGAGCTAGTGTTTTTTTCTCTTTTTAATAAAATGGTGATTGATCAAATATTATTTCACCTCATTTCTCTTTGTGATGAGTGAGAATATTTTCTTCCAGTTCATTTTCAGCATGTTGTTGTTACCACACCATTTAGCTCGATGCCAAATTGCAGTTGGCTCCATTCATTTCTGTTTACTGAGTAGCGCTGTAGTGATTAAATGTCACTGGGTACACTGAGTATACAAAAGTAATTAACCTAAAAGGACATGTTAGAATAAGGGTCAACAACCTCTTTAGCCCATAATGCACCAGCAAGACAGAATATTGACAGAGGTATTGCTGGCAGGACAGGGGGTGAGAGTGGGGAACAGGATGCTAGGGGAGACTGGAAAGGGGGAAGGAGAGCAGGAAGGTCACAGAAGCAGAAGCCACAGGCCAATGCTCGCAGTTGTCTGGGATGGATGGCAAGTGGAACAGGGACCACTATATTTTAGCCCTCTAACCTATAATGATTTGTGGAGGGGGGCAGCAAATGATAAGATCACAACTCTTACATTTCAACATTTCAGCACTAGTTGATGGAATGCTCTGGTTAGAACAGGGTAATTTTGACATGTGCTGGGTAGATCACCTTGTTCTTGTCTAGAATGTTAAACATTTTGTCAAAGCCCCTTAGATTGTTAGATCTAGTGTCCTATGAAAGCTACTGCCTAAAATCATATCTGTAGAATGAAATAATGTTATATCACTGAGTATCTGTATCTCATTTGTTTCATTCCTCAGTGGACTGAAGTCACTGTCAGTTACAACTGAATCTAATGCTATATGTTGCTTTACATGATTTACCTAAAGCTCTAAGTAGTCGTTTATGATTTTAAAATCAGTGAATGCAAACAAACCTTCCCTTTTGTCGTTTTAAAACAAGCCCCCTTCCAAAGAATAACTCACTTAAATATTAATGATGAATCTTAACACCAAGGTTTGTCTGCCTCAAATTTGTCTTTATCTTTCATCACCTGTGTGTGGTAACTTACTATCTAGTAAGAAAAAAAAAAGGAAGAACTAAGGATGTTTTTTCTTTTACCACAAGTTTCCTTGGGGGAATAACATTTCAGGGAGATCCCCAGGGTCTCTATGAGTGACACAGAAAAGTTGCTGATGCCTGTATTCTTCTCTGGTGAGTCTATCAGACGGAATTCCTTTAAACCCTGTCCTGTCAATGGACAGACCTCAGTAATATTTATTTCTTGTGGTCAAAGACACTGAGAAGTGTGTGATGAGAGACAAGGAAAAAGATAACCAGTTGACAACTGTCTCCCTCATATGGAAGATTTATTTATTTTTGAATAAAAAAAAAAAAAGTGGTGGCCTTCATAATATTTATTTTGACAACAGGTGTTCATTGCATTGTTCTTTGCATGTCCACCCAGAGGCTAATCCTGGCACTGACCTTGAGGGAGGGGCCTGCATCCTGGATTGGTAAGGGTTGCAGTAGTGAAAGGGACCACCTTTGACTCTTCTCCACCCGGTAACATTCTGTCCTTTGTTTCAGTTTTGTATTTTGCACTGCTTCCTCTTAAGAGGACTTTTCAGCATAGTCCTGAAAATTCTCATTAACCTCTCATTTTCAAAATTACCTCTTGAATTTTGCCTATCTCCTTTAGTATGTCTACAGATACCTGCACACCTCTCTCTCTCTCACACACACATACACACACCTATTCTTCTGACTATGACGGTTATATTGAGCACTGAAGATAAGACATGGTAGTTAATGCCCTTTAGGAGTCTCAGTATCATGAAAATAATATGGGAACATGTAAGAAATATGAATCAAGCTTTGTACACGTTTTTTGTTCAGTTATTGGTAATGGAGGCACCCATAAAGTACTGGATTTACTCGGCGATCAAAACAGGCCTTGTCCCTGCCTTCAAGGAACTTCTAGTAAAGTGGATGAGTCAAGCAAGTAATCAAAATAATGGCCACAATAACAATGCTGGGAAGGAAGCACACAGGTTCTGTGATGGATTTATAGGAGGTAGCTCCTTAGATAGCATCACAGATAAGATTTTTTTGAGGATGTGATGTTTTAAATAAGACATGATAGATGAAAAGATAATAGCCACTCAGAGCATAGGGAAGAGAGAGGGTTCTTACAGAAGCTTGCATTAAGGTTCTGAGAGGTAGTCACGTTTATGGTGTCCAACACTTTGAGAAGGAGACTTTCAGGTGAGATTGGAGAAAACAGGCAGGGGTCAGATCAAGCCCAGTTACTTATTTAAGTGCTAGATGCTTATCTTAATGGATGTTGATTTCTGTTGTGACTTCAAGAACTTTTTAAACCTGAGAACTTTTAGACTTGCATTGTCTAATATGATAGCCACAAGCCACATGTGGCTTTTTAGCACTAAAATGTGGGTCGTCCAAATTGAGATGCACTATGAGTATAAAATGTACACCAGATTTTGATTAAGACTGAGTAGTAAAACAAAAGATGTAAACTGTCTCATTAAAAATTTCGATATTGTTTATATGTTGACATGCTATTTTTCGAATTAAATATATGATTTAAATTGTACTGTTTCTTTGACATTTTAAAAAATTTGGCTGTTAGAAAAAATAAAATATATGTGCGGCTCACATTATATTTCTGTTTATCAGTGCCATTCTAAAGAACTCACTTAAATATTTTAATTAAGAACCTAATAACCAATGGTTACGTAATTTATCATTGAAAACTATTTAACCATTTTGTAATGATATGAAGACGACAAGAAGTACCAGATTAGCAACTTAAAACTTTTAGGCACTCTCCCTTTAAATTGATATGTTGTCATGTTCTTCTGTGTTTCTGCTGAATTAGCCTCAAACATTATGTAGAGTATGTTCGTGTATGTAATACATAAGACATATATCAATATCAGGTTCTGTGGAGTAAACACTCTGTGGAAGAAAAAATGTTTAGCCTTTTAAATAGATTAAAACAGTTTACCAGAGGAAAAAAGTAGCAACATGAAAAGACTTTGTTTTCCTATAAATTTTAATAATTACTAAAATGAGGATTCTGGTCCATTAAGAGACAACATGCCAAGTCTTAAAGCTTAGTCACTTACTTTCCTCCGGAACTGCTACCTTACTTCAGCTTCTTTCAAAGCAGCTGTCAAGATTGTGTTGATTATTTAATTCTAAAAAGCACAGAACAGAAATCAGTTTAAAGCCAATTCACCTTCCCAAAAAAAACAGGAAGGAAATTTCGCTAGTCCCTCCCGCTGTTTTTAGGGCAAACTCATGTACTGCCTCGTACTTAGCAGTGAGACTTGGGTTTAAGGCAATAGTTGCATAAGCAGATTAGGATATATTTTGCACGTGACTATAATTTACACTGAATCAGCATAACAAGACTTAACAGAATTGGTATTAATGAGGTCAGGGAATTCTTGGTGGATGTCAAAAGCATATAGGAGTGTTAGGTTCTTCAAACTTTTAGGAAATCTATTAGATTGAAGGGCATGAAATGGCTTTGGGGAAGTTAGATGGTTTAAAAGATGTATACAGTACAAAGTTGTGTGCACTTGATAATTTTTATTACAGTTTGTGATGGACTGTGCCATCTCTAATAATTGGGAATTAAGAATGAGATAACTTGATTAATTTAACTTGTGATTTGGGTTTTCCTCTCCCCAATAGTAAGGGGGTAGATTTTTCCCCTCTTGTTCACCTGGTAGCTTCCTTTGTGGCCCACAGCTTGGGCCACTTGCAGATTGGCTATCAAGAGGGAAGCTGAGCTTCCTTACCTAAGAATCAGCCCTATATATTTGGCATCAAAGCATCAGATTCTAGCAGCTCAGCTTGCCAGCTAAAGTAACTGTATTTAATGAAATTTCTGGGGAAGAGCCAAGAGCCTTATTCCAGGAAGAGGAAATAACAGTCTTGAAACCCCAAGAGGACATTAAGATAATGTTCTAATTTAAAATCAATTTTACTGATACCTTATAAATTATTAGGGCATTTTATCCTGCCCAAGTAATACATAATACCATGCCCATGAAGACAAAACATGGATGACTGAATACTGAAGTACTATATTTTCCACAATATGAAGGAAAAACATTATTTAGGACTTATATATTCTAAGTATTTTGACTTATAGAGCACTGAAAAATACAGTGTATGTTTCATCCTTCAGTGTATTTCATGAAATACATTTTGTGTGTTCCTGTGCTTAGTGGGTTGAATACTTGTTGAGTAAGTTCTTGAGTGAAAATAAAGACTTAAGAGAGGTTTGTTAACTTGTCCACGGTCATTACATCCTGATACTGAACCCAGAACTACCTGACTCTTATACTCATATAGCATGACCATTATAGGTAGACACTGGCTTGCTTTTTGATCATTCTTCCATCAGTTTCTCTGGTTTGATAATATTTTGATTTTTCTACAAAATAAATTTATTATTATTATTTTTTGAGACAGAGTCTTACTTTGCCACCCTAGGTAGAGTGCCGCGGCCTCACAGCTCACAGCAACCTCAAACTCTTGGGCTTACGTGATTGTCTTGTGTCAGCCTCCTGAGTATCTGGGACTACAGGAGCCCGACATGACACTCAGCTATTTTTAGAGACGGAGTGGCCTCAAATTCCTCAGGCTGGCCTCAAATTCTTAAACTCAAGCACTTCACCCGCCTCGGCTGCCCAGAGTACTAGGATTGCAGGGATCAGACACTGTGCCCAGCCTGATTAATTTATTTTTGACTCAAGTTTCACTTACTAGGAGAGAAGCAGAGAGATAAAAATAATAAAGAATATATTCCTATAACATTATAGAAAGTAAACTATTTATTAAGAGTAGACTCATTACTTCATATGGAGATTATGTTAAATCTTTTTTTAACAAGGATAGGTCTTCAGCAAAGTCCCACTCATTGGTGCATTTTGACCAAATAATTTCCATCTTAAAGTTTTTATATTTAATTTTTTCCAATTGAGATATTCTCCATTTATCTCTTATAAATGAGATAATATATGTTAAAATGTTTTTTTCTGTTATAAAGAGCTCTATAAATGAAAATAGAAACATTTGCCATAGTATGGTACAATAAAATCTAACCAGAAATGCTGCTGGGATATGGTACTGTGTTCATTTTGTGTACATAGGTTTGTTTGTTCAGGTTATTACTTTTACTTCAGAACTTGCTGAAAGTATTTTTAAAATTTGCTTTGAAGACTAGTGAACATGATTGACTCTGCATAAGTCATGATTGTAGAGCTCATCCTTCTGAAGGTAAATTTTTGTAGTAGGAGGAATGTGTAGAGTCTCTGCTTATCTTTGTCAATACCTTTGACTTTCTGAATTCAAGAAAATCGCCAGTATTCATTTCAGTTTTAGACGTAGGTCTTTTGTTTTGCTGAGGGATTGCAGAGAAAATTGGGATTAAGGACTTTAGTTATGGGATCAATAAAGATCTACTGTGGTCTTTGTCAGCCTCTATCTCTGTCCTCCCTGCTCTGTCATAAGCAAACTCAACTGAAATTGTCCTTGACTCAGACTACTTGAGAATTCCTGTGCTGAATGACCTGTAGTTAGAATAACAATACAATTTATTATCTAAACTGGACTGTTTTTTGAGAGTGAAGAGAAGCTTGGACAACAGGTGTAGAAAGGGTAAAGCAGCACCTGCAGCCACCCTAGCCAGACTTTCAAGGTGCCCCCTGCCACCTCATTATTTCTTTTATCAGTTTGAGAATTGATTTGCCCTTTGTTACCAAGTAGATGAGGTTTCTGAAGGCCACACCTGATGAGCATAGCAAATGAGTTTTAGGCTTCTTGATCATGCATGCCCGCTTGACCTTTAGCATGTTCTTCCTGGTCATTATCTTCTAAGTGGCTGCGAAAGTCAGAGCACTGCCCCTTGGCCAATGGAAAGCAGAATTAGCATGATGTGCATTTGAAATCAAATTGGAAAGTCCATTGTGGTGGTGGTATTTATAACCCTATCTCAGTGCTATATTGAACCACAATCTTCTTGTGATTGTCGAAGGAAGTGTTTTGGTTAATAACTGTTTATTGAAACACTATCATTATGAACCATCTGAATATTGATGCTGAGGGGAAATGCTATGCAAATGTTTGGAATAATCCTTAGATGATGTTTAAAATAGAAAATCCCCTAGAGCACACCACTTGCCATCCCAATCTCTGTAGTAAATAGAATGGGCTGGACTACAGGTTAGAGCATGGAACGAGTTGCTATTGCTAAAGGGTGAGGCTATATGTCTGAGACTGTGGCTTCTACTTTATGTGGATTATATTTCTATGTCCTCAAAGCAGCCCTAAGTGAGGACCAGGGGCTCTTATCCCAGACTAAGCAACATCCCTGCAGCTACACAGCTATTAACTGAAAGACTCAAGACTCAAACTCAGGCAGTGTGACTCCAGAGAGATTCTCTTGCCTGCTATTAAAATCTATGCTCCCTGTTATTAAAATTAGCTAATTATAACAACACTACCTTCTTCGAGGGGAAAAGGGTTACTTTATAGGATTCTTTCACATACTTGGTCATCTTTGATCTTGAGGTGACTGAGGAGTAAAGGCAGAGAAAGGGCCTGGGCTACTTTCAAGTTGCTTAGAAGTATCAGTTTTCTATCTGACTTCAAACTGGGGTCTGGAATTTTCTTATTTTAAAATGAGAATCTGATTTGTTATATTAGGATAATTAGTCTTTAAAGCTTACCTTTTGTTACCAAAGTAGTTAGGCTTTCAATATAGTAAGACTTAAAACTTTTATTATTTTTTCCTTATTTTTTTCCTCCTTTGTTTTTCCCCCTTTTTCTTTAATTGAATACATCTACCCTGGTCTTTCTTTAATGCCCCAGTATGGGTGTTTACTTTGTAATAATGTAGAGCTTTACTAAACATTCACATTCATGATATTTTGCCTTCTCTGGATCAGCCATTGCTTCTGACTATGATTCTTTATTCATAACAGATTTGCTAAGATACACACAACACATGCACATACAGTAATGACCAAAGACTGTGTTTAGAGTTATAAGAGAAACAAAAAAGATTTTCTAGTAAAAGTATGACTTTATCAGTATTTATTTAATTCCTCCTATGCACATGCCCAGAGATCCAAATGGCCCTCTGGTGACAGAATGGTGGACTTCTGAGGTTCATGATGAGAGTCAGTGCCAACTCCAATTTGATTCCAGAGCAATTATGTTATTAGAATGTTGCTGATTGCCCTAGTACCATTGTGCAGCTTAACCTTTAAATGCTAGTGATAATTAACTACTTTATCATTCTATCAGAAAACTCCAACATGTAACTCTGTTCTACAGTAAAATTTAAAAATGCTGCCTGCACAACCAAAAGCAACCAGTTTAAGAAAAATAAAGCTATTTTGTAGTACATGTGAGCTAGTAAATAAGCATAAAAATATAAATAGGCGTTACTATTTAGTATTAAGTTTCAGAAATTGTTTCATCATTGTTTAGAGATTTTATTTCTTTTGAACAATGTGGAAATAACTTTCAGGAGAGTATATCAGAATCAGAGTGCTCAGATAGTTGTTGATCACCTACATATAATTTTTTTTTTCTTTTTGTAAAATGTAAGATTAATTGGATTGAAGGCAGCTAGAGGTACGTAAAGGAATAAGGTGAAGAAGGTGCTAAGCTTGTCATATTACCAATTTCAAGGGTACCACTGCAAACTCTTACTCTAGGGATTATTCATTCAAGTGACCCTCTGAAAAAAAATGTATCACCTGAATTTTGGATTAAGATTGAGGAGTACAGAGGGGATATTCAATTCTTTGTGTTCAAGAACATTTCTGGGTAGTTCTTTAATGCTCACTATGTTGGGTGCCCCCATTCTTTGGGAACCTGCTGCCTAAAGTGGGAAGTGGCCTTGTAAACGTAGTGATAAATTTATTGTGAGTATTTCACTTAATGAGAGAAAAAATGTTAAGGGAACAAAGAGGAATGAGACACTAAGTCTTTCAGAAAGCATCTGAGGAATCTCTGAAAGGTGACATTAGAGTTAGTTCTTAAAGACGAGGAGGATTTCAAAAGATGGATCTTAAGAGAACAGGCATTGCCATAGTCAGGAGAAAAGACTACAGGTGCAGTGAAAATACATGGAGCCTTGGGGAACACTAGCACACAGTGCCGAAGTAGGAGACAAGGCCAGGGCTCTAGGCTGGGGCATAGAATGAGGACCTAGAAAAACAGCCATTTTCCCCCTGCCAACAGTAGGAAACTATCCTTGTTGAGGAGGAGTGAGAAGTGGCCAAATCTCTCTTTGGAAAATAAGAACTCCAGAAGCGAGGGTAGTTGTACAGGGGAGAATCTAGAAATGGAGTTCTGGCACAAAATAGGTAGTAGCACACAAGTGATGTTTTCACACCTTGTTGCAGTGATCATGCGTTGGGTTATGTTCTAAAAGTGAAGTAGAAGCGTTGAACCGAGAACTGTGGCTTAGGAATAAGGTTGGGAACCAGTGGAGACATAAAAACTCAAGACATAGGTCACTTTAAAAAATCATTTGGCTTGTAATATTTTACTTTAATCTTTAGCCTTATAAATAAGCCTGTGATCTTTTTTGCCACTAACCTTAAGGTTAAATGTTTAATGGGCATAGTTATAGGGTTTGGCATATACAGTTTCCAGAGTATTCATATAAAATGGGCTAGCACAGCAGGCAAAGGTTTAGAGACCTCCCCAACCCCCCAGCCCTAGCAGTGGGCACCCACTCACTGGGCCCATCTTTCTCCCTGACTAAACTCCTCCTACCTGTGTACCTTTGGAGCCAAACACTTATGTCTTGGTAGCTCTACAGATCAAAATGTAGAAAATGTCACAATGTTCCTCTAATAGTGTGCTTTGAAAATGTAGAGGTGCCACAAAAGAAATTGTGGCATTATGTTTCAGGGGAAATAAAATGGAGCCAGATATTCTGGATGTTGTACTGTCTTTCATAGTTCCTTAAAAGGCCCTTGTAAACTTGGTATATCTTTATAAATGTTAATTATTAACAGACTAAGATAAAGCAAAACATCTCAAAGAGTTAGACTTATAAGAAAGTTATACATGAGGAAGATAATTGAATTGGATTGCAGACAAGGAAATTTTGGTGGAAATTCTTTGTTCTTCCTAGAACTTTTTTCCTTAGACATTTTATCTTCAGTTATTCTTTCTACTGCTCTTTCTTTCCCTGGGCTAGGTTAATTTCACACTTGGGAGCCCTGCCCTGCTGCCCTACCTAGTGACTGTGCTACTCAGGCCTTTGCTGTCTGCTCTTCAACAGGGCAGCCCTGCTCAACCCAGCTCCCTCTCACACTTAGCTGTGACTTAGGTCTTCCTTTCTTGTCTGCCTGTAACACGTCACTAGCCACGGTTAATCTTAATTTTCATTGGTGATTTCTTCACTTCTCATCCATGACATTAAGCTCTTGTAGCATCTAAATGTGCCAGTTACGGTGTGGCCTTTATAGCAGACATGTTCTCTGTGCTTCACATAGGTAGATCACCATGTGGTCTGAGCCTGACCGTGATCCCAAGAGGCCTGCTCTGTCTTTCTCTACTCCCTGGCTTTATAGGGTTCCTGGATTTCTAGAAATTAAAAAGAGCAGGCCTGTAAAAAAAACTGCGGGAGTCAGAAAGGAATAATGTTCATTTTTGTAGTTATTGTTTTTCTTGCCACTCTGCTATAGCCCCTTAAGCTGTAGGGCAAAACCTGTAAATATGACCTTCATGTCATATGACCACCATTTTTGGTTGCTCAAATTCCCAAAGACTACCTCTCATTTTTAATTGAAGAATTACTATTTATCTCTTAAGCTCAACTGTATTCATAGTTTCTCTGTAGAAGCTTGAAAGACTGGCTTCCTATTAGCCAGCAAGCTTAAAAAGAAAAAGAAAGAAAGAAAATCTCTCCTTTTCTATCTGCCCTTTTCTCTTATATCTGCTTTCTTTCCCAGTTTTCCGATAGTGCTTCAGCTGTATCACGCAAACATATCTTTGGGTCCAAACTCATTCTATTCTGAGCTTACACTCCCCCTTACTTCCTTTTTTTATTCCACTCTTCCTGCTATCCCATCTCTTTGCCTCCTCTTACCTGTTTCATTTTTTCCCCATTCCTTTTCTTCCTGATCTTTTTTCCTTATCTTTCTCAGTACCTCTGTTCTCTTCTTCCCTTTCATCTCCTCCCATTCTCCTGTCTCCTCTTACCAGTTTTGCAAGTGTGTACTAAAGAACAAAAAGGAAAGAGTCTTAAGTAACTAAAAAAGTCACTCTATTAAAGGGGGTGATAGTTTCTCAACGCTGTTTCACTTCTGAATCCAGAGCTCTTCAGTATCCCCATCAGCCAGTTTCCGAGGTGCTGAGAAGCACAGAAACTCCACAGACTACTCCTCAGAGAGCAAAAAGCAGAAAACTGAAGAAAAGGAAATTGCAGCTCGTTATGTAAGTTCATTCACTTTTGTTTAAGGGAGGCCCAGCTTGCCTTGCTTTTATCAGCAGCCATTTTGCCCTTTGACTATGACCAGCCAACACTAGAATACAGGATGACAACATCCTTAAACATGTTTATTGTCCTTATAGCTCTTTCTCCATTGGTGAGCTGAAGTCCAATGTGTATACAGGTGTATGTATATGTGAGGGAATAGAATGCTTCATCTGGTAGCAATGAAAGACATGCACATGTTATTATTTCTATAATAGTGGTTCTCAACCTTCCTAATGCTGCAGCCTTTTAATACAGTTCCTGTAGGTCACGACCCACAGGTTGAGAACTGCTGTTCTATAAGTTTTCTCTCCCTATATATTTCAAAGTGGTCTAATTTATGTGATTAGCTGGAAATGTTAAGGAAAATGTAAAATCATGGAAAATTTGTTAAAATTTAGTACGTTTAAAGTGTTGTAATATTATTTGGTACAGTTCATTTTCATAAGATGAGGAAGCAATCTGGACTTATCTAAGGGAAATATGACTAAAGATGTGGTATTTTGGGGGGAGGAGGTAATGCTTCTTGCTTCTCAATGCAGGACAGTGATGGTGAAAAGAGTGATGACAACTTGGTGGTTGATGTTTCCAATGAGGTATGTTTGTGGCTACTTTAATTTTTTGCTCTTATCCAGCTGTAACAAAGACCAGTGTCCAAACAATTAATATTTAAAACATTTTCTTAATTTCTTAAAGGGACTCACTTTTTATTTACGTAAAAAATTGTCTATTACTGATTGTATAAGTTACTGGTCCTTTTTTGTTGAGCTTCTTTTCTGTGAAGTATTTTAAGTGTGCTTCTTTCTGCCACAGTGAATGTACACCAGATAATCTGTGGTCAGCCTACAGATTTTATTGACACGTAATTTGCAGATTGATGGAGTTTGGGTTTTCAATAAGTACTATAAATATTGGGGTATTTTCTTGGGCAGTTTCAGTGAGTCTTGTTATCTATTCCAGAACATTTTGCACTTCTAAGATATTAAATGCTTTTGGCTAGAGATACCCACGTTCAAGGACCCTAGCATTGTACATGTGCTGTGCTGCATTACCACCCATAATGTTCTTTTGTAGGATCCATCTTCCCCTCGAGGGAGCCCAGCACATTCCCCAAGAGAGAATGGCCTGGACAAGACACGCCTGCTCAAGAAAGATGCCCCGATTAGTCCAGCCTCTATTGCATCTTCCAGCAGTACTCCTTCCTCTAAATCCAAAGAACTTAGCCTTGTAAGTAGCTCTTTACCGTCTTTCTGAATGGTGCCCATTTTGAGATGATGTTTGGGTTTGATTTTGATCTTAAAATTTGTTTAAAAATTTTTCACATCCTTCTCTAAGACTTTTATATGTATGTTTATGGTTGGCATTTAATTGCAATATTATGCTTGGAGCAGAATAAGTTTACTAACTTGTTGGTTATAGGTGTTTGTTTTGTGATAACTTTTTGCTATGATAGGAGAGGGATCTTTCTTAGTAAAGATGAAAAATGTACACTGAGGTTACAGAGATGGTTTTGTTGCCTGTGGTTTATGGTAAATTTAGTTTGGGGCTTAGATATGATTTTGTTGCTAGCTTTGTTTGAATTACCAAGCTACATATGACTGTAATAATTTTCCCTTCCTATCTAAAAAGTAATCTGTTCATTTATAAACATCTACCTTGACTCAGATCATAAATCACAAATGCAAAAATGAGTCAGGATAATCTCTCTGCACCTTCTTCTATGGCTATCTAGTTCATTGTACTTTTGAGTGGTACATCTTCTTTTATACTCACCAGTTATTTTCTTGAAACACAGCATCTTTAAAAAAAAAGTGACAAACTAGTTTTCAAATAACTTCTGAAAAGGAAAGGAAATCCCTCAATTCGTCTGCAAATTAAGAGAGAGCTCAATAAGTTTTTTCCCTGTTGCTTTCTCTTGGCCTTCTGGCCTTCTTTTAATGACACCTGCTATGTACTGAGTCCCTCTGATAATTCAGGATTGGATCTTTTTTCTAATGGGACCTTTTGACCAGGAAGCCTCTTGTGATGTGAGCAATCTACCAAGAGCCCAACATTAAGCCACTCAGTCTTTACTAAAGCCAGTCACAGTCAGGGAATCAGGGTTTGTCATCCTCATTCTACATCTGTCTGACTTGGACCAGTTTCATAGAAATGAAAGGCCCAAACTAAAGAACCTCTTTCCTTTCTCTTGTTTTTCTTCTCCCTTTTTCCTTTTCTTTTTTTCCCCTTCTTTACCATTTCCATGTTTAACATTATTATTAAAAGCATATTCTAATCGCTGTTGTATTTCATTATATCTTTTGTTAGAATGAAAAATCTACTACTCCTGTTTCAAAGTCTAATACCCCTACTCCACGAAGTGATGCGCCCACCCCAGGCAGTAACTCCACTCCTGGATTGAGGCCTGTACCTGGAAAACCACCAGGAGTTGACCCCTTGGGTGAGTAAGAAAAATTTATTTCTATATATTTATGCTTCTGTTTTCAAAGACTTTAAAGCAATTTAAAGAATGTGGTAAAGTAAAAGTACTGATGACCAGTATTGAATGCTTGTTAGGCAGAGTTGTTTAACCTGAACCAAGTGTCTGACACATGGCAGGTGGTCAGTAAAATAATGCAAATGAATGAACTCATGGGAAGCTTTGAATTACTTTTGAAAAATGTTTAAATATGCTCACTGAATCATGGATTCTATTTAACATATCTAAGAATGTCTTCAATAGCATCACCTGTGTTCTTGGTCGTTCTTTCTCTTCCTTCCATTTGGGTGTGCAGCCTCGAGCCTAAGGACCCCAATGGCAGTACCTTGTCCATATCCAACCCCATTCGGGATTGTGCCCCATGCTGGGATGAATGGAGAGCTGACCAGCCCCGGAGCTGCCTATGCAGGGCTGCACAACATCTCCCCCCAGATGAGTGCAGCTGCCGCTGCCGCTGCTGCGGCCGCTGCCTACGGGAGATCACCCGTGGTACGTTTTGGGCTATTAACACAAAAATATTTCAGAGCACAGAGAGTTGTCATATATCTACGTGTGTATTTATAAATTAAGCTACATGTAATTTGTGTCTTGAGATCCATCTTTTGTAAAGTGAAGGAGTTTTTATTTTATGTCTTTTAAAAAATATTAGTATTGTTTTGGAAATTTTAAACCTACAAAATTGTCACATAGTATAATGAATATAATGAACCCTCTGTTTCTATCATGAGCTTCAATAATCAGTATAATTTTTTTCATGTACATTCCACCTCTCAGTACACTACCATCCTAAACATCCTGTCATTTCAGCAATAAATACTTATGTATATATCTCTATATAAAATCTTAAAGAGTATAGTCTCCCAGATTTTAGAATAGATTTTTTTACGAGTGAAATGGGTTAATGTGTAACTGTGCATGTTTTTGTTACTTGACTTGGAAAAATTCTAGGTGGGATTTGATCCACATCATCACATGCGTGTGCCAGCAATACCTCCAAACCTGACAGGCATTCCGGGAGGAAAACCGTGAGTACTTTTGTTTTTTGGGGGGTTTGTTTGTTTTGTTTTTAATTTTTATTAAATCAGATCTGTGTACATTAGTGCAATCATGGGGCACAATGTGCTGACATCATATACAATCTGAAATATTTTCATCAAACTGTTTAACATAGCCTTGTGTCTCTGTGTTGTTCTCATGCTAAACTCTAGTCCCTTGCTGGCCCATTAGACTTTGATCACTGCTAGATGGTATTGGGGGAGGGTGAGGTCTTCCTGTGGTTTGCATTTT